>OX123191.2:31632679-31819971 GCA_944739405.2 Euclidia mi
AGGGACCCTACCAAAACGCGACTTAAGCGAGAAAGCGTATTATGCGGGATAGGGAAAATAAAACGTACTACATATTTTTATGTATTATGTTTTAATTTTAGTATATATAGGTATTAAATTAAACATTTATAAATTACATTAAATACGTAGTGTAATTATAATTACATTATTTAAAATAACACTTATTTTGGTTTGACAGAAAGATTTTGATGCATAAGCAATTAAAAGTTACCCCGAGTGAGAATCGAACCCACAACACACGGTGAGTTCAGTGTTGAGCGGCGACATAGCTGCTTAAACCTCTACCCCATTCGTCTAGTCACGTAAAAAATCTGAAGTATTGCAAATGCTTAATTTATAGTTTAGAATCCATTACATAACTAACAAGATTTGTATATTATATTCTACATAGAATATAAAATTTCTTGTTTCTTAGTAAATCACGCCGTAACTACATTAAGTAATAATGAAAAGACAACATTGAACGAAATTTGCCACCGCCTTAATTAGTTTTAGGAAAATGTTCCAAAGTTAATCTAATATACAAATTCACAAGCTGAAACATTCCTTAATAAGTACAATTAAATTAATTATAATTCTAATAAAGAGTCACGGCCGGTAATAATTTACAAATGAAAAGGTTTAATTAATTAGCGATTGCAATCTCTTTAACTTGGTTAAATGAAATATAACGTAGTAAAGACCTTTGCTTGGTTCTATGGAACAGAATAACTGTTTTGATGAAATATTTTCAAAACCATTGTTAGCAAGAATTAAGTTAATATCAGTCATAAAAGGACAACTATTTTGTACTCAATGCTGGCACTTATATTTAGTGGCAATTAATTAATATTCGAGTGGCTTCAGAAATTAAATTTCTGTGAATAAGATAAATATTTTAGAACAACTTATTTTTTATCCAAATAACTAATAAATATACATAAATACATATTTCGAAATTACATTCAGGAGCTTAACAGATTGTCATGATCGACGCACGAAGGTTTATCCTGGATGACAATCGCATCGACGATCACCAGCATAGCAATCAGAATCACTAACCATTACATAAAAAGGTCAGTCAATAACGAATGACGTACGTCGACAGTAAAATGCATTTAGACTGTACATAGTATTACATAAAATGTTCCATCAATTTCAGAAGTTCAGAGAGTATTTCTTTCGTTGGTGTAAAGACATTTAAAGCTTGCAAAGCCGAATAATTTACTTTCAAATTGAATTCACCAAAGTCGTAAAACATAAGTGCGTATCTATTGCAGCGAAATCACGTAAATAAAAAAAAATCAAGACCTTAAAATCCGATCACAAAATAAATCACTTAACACGACACTCCAAAAATTCCTCCTTACATTATATTATTCGTGGGGCAAATACAAATTCGATCCGGTGCCATCTCCTTTAGTCTGTTGCGATATTCTATTAAACGTACTCCAAACACATTTGTCTTTTTCGCTGAGGTAATTGGTTCTACGGCTTACATTGGAAAAACCCCTATTTTGTATGGCACTCTTAGTTTTTGGATGTAAGTAATTTAATGTAACTTTAAGTGGGGAATACGTTGAATTTTTAAGGCATACTCCTAATTCCGGATTAGGGGTGATGCAATTTGCTTGGGGATTATAGTTCTTTGTGCAAAACTTTTGTTGATTAACAACACAACACTTGGATTGTACTTTCTGTGCAGGGTTGTCACTGAGAAGATTTATACGCTTCGTTGGTTTAGCGACTGACCGAGTAATTTGTGAGGAGCAGAATTTATTCATTGACTGACGTATTCTACTTTAATTTTTTAATTTAGGTAAGCATTAGGGTTGCAACATATAGGACAGGTACTTGTAAACGATTATTAAAAAAGATAATATTGACAGATGCTTAGACGCTAATATTAGCTTTATTTTCTTATAAAAAATATAATGAAACATAATTATTTTTTTTATTTTTATTTTTTTATATTAATAGGCGGCAAACGAGCAGACGGATCGTGTGATGGTAAGCAATTACCGCCGCCCATGGACACAAGCAACACCACAGGAGTCACAAGTGCGTTGCCGTCCCTTGGAGTTGGGAAAAGGGATAGGATGAGGAGTGGGATGAGGGAGAAGGAAAGGGGATAGGGCCTCCGGCGCTTTCACTCACCGAACGAAACGCAACAGTTTAGGTACTGTTACTTTACGTCGATTTTCTGTGAGAGGGTAGTACTTCCCCGGTCGAGCCGGGCCCATTCATGCTGAAATTAGCAAGGCTCTACTACCTGTGAATTTAATTTTTGTGTATTTGGATTTTTTCGAATAATACAAAAACCAATATTGATATTGTTTGCATTGGTATACATGACATCTTTGGACATAAAAACATAATTTTAAGTAACCAACATTTTAAATAAGCTACAATATTTTCTTAAGCAAAATACATTACTGACTAACACACTTTCCTTTATTCCATAATGTTCCTCGTGGAAAGGCGCCCGTGTATATATTTATTTATTATAATAGACACGCCAACAGTATACATATACAACATTCAATAGCGCAGATTACAATATATAGTACGGTTCTTATATGTACACCTATAAAAGGCATGCACAGCACACAATAGATTGACGTACATTTGAGGTACAAAGATTAAGGCTGAGATCATAATATTATCTCATACTAAAATAACAGTAATAATAAAAATTAAAAAAAAACATAAATAGCAACACATTACAAAGTTTGTCTAAGAAAAACAACAAGTGGCAGCTATAAGAACGACTTCATCACTCTCAATTTAAAGTTATTAAGGGAATCGTGAAAAATATCCAACTGATCTATTTTACTCTTAAGTCTGTTGTACTCATTGCATGCACGCACTAAAGGTGAATTTAGTCCCAGATTAGTTTTTACTAATGGGTGATGGAATGTTTTAGTTAGAGGGCAACGAGGCGGCTTGCGGGGAACTGATATGCGTATACGCTGAAGTAGATCAGTGCAGTAAACTTTATTATTAAGTATTTTATGAAGAAAAATCATATCATGTAACTTACGTCGGTTCGATAACGAAGACATTTTAAAATATATTAACCGCTGGTCGTAACTACACCTGTGTGTGATACCCTGAGAAAAATAAGCTAAATGGCGCGTGAACGCACGTTGGACGCGTTCTATACGCTGGGAATGCACTGCATAAAAGGGATTCCAAATAACACATCCATATTCTAAATGGCTGCGAACCAGAGTATTGTACAAAGTTATTCTGGTTGCCGGGTTCTTAAAACCCTTTGTGTTGCGTTTCAAGAAGCCAAGCATTTTGGCATGATTTGCCTACGATTGAATGGATGTGTGAGGTGAACCGGAGTTCGCTGTTAATGGTCACACCAAGATCTTTCATTTCGGAGACTGTATGCATTTCGGCTTCACCAATCCTATATCTACATTCTGTTAAGTGTTTCTTTTTTGTAAATTTAAGATGGTAACATTTGTTAACATTGAGCTGTATATCATTAAGCTTACACCACATCTCTATTCTACTTAAATCTTCTTGAATAAGATTCACATCGTTTCGTGATTTTAAGACTTCTGTATAACTTCAGATCATCTGCGTAAAGTAGAAAATTACAGTTAAGTATGACAGTTTTTATGTCATTTATGAAAACAGAGAATAGAACAGGTCCCAGATGCGAGCCTTGAGGCACTCCAGAAACAGCATAGAACGAGTCCGAATTGTAACCATTGACAGAAACTATTTGAAGTCTTTTTGCTAGATAGGATTCAAACCAGTGCAGCAAAGAGCCCATAACACCAATGTAATTTAATTTTTTTATGAGGATTTTGTGATTTACCTTATTGAACGCGCTAGAAAAATCAGTATGTATTGCTCATTTGTGAATTGTTTATACCTATATAAGGCAATAATATAAAAAAAAAATATATATTAAACAAAATGTGGATAAAACACAAATAAAATATGAATGGTACCTACCTGCCTTTTAAACTTGTATCAAACAATATAATCATACAATATAATCATAAGTTGGGCATAATATGCTTAACATTCCTTTTAAATTTTGGTAATCGGCTATTGAATACATCTAAAGTATTGTGATGTTCCGATAACAAATCGTTGTACAGTCGACACATCAGCTCCATCGGATTGTAAAATGACGTGTTATTAATGTGCACATTTAGGATAAAACTTTTAAGGTGGGGATGGCGTGACCTAAATCTAGTATTAAAGTTAACTAACGCCAACAAATCAGGGCAGTCTATAGCAGAATGAATTATTTTATGAAGACACAACAGATCAGTGCTTGCTCGGCGTGATTCCAATGACAATGTCTTGAACCTATCGAGTCTTTCCTTATATGTTTGTAGCTCATGGTTAAGATGAAATCTGTAACATATTATCCTAAGACATTTCTTTTGTATCTGTTCAATTCTGTTTACGTGAACATCATAAAAAGGCGACCATATAGGTGAATTAAACTCTAATATCATCTCAAGGTAAGCGGAAGATTTAATGCTTTGCCACAGCGTTTGATAAAAAGAGGAGGTATGAGATCCGGACCAGCTCCTCAGCAATTTTAGCAGCCACTTCGCGTTCAGTAATGTTTGTATTAGGAATACATTTGACATAGGGAAGCGGTTTGAGTTTGGATAGAGTTTGGATAAGTGGAAGAAAATTGAGAGGCAAACAAGTTGGCAATAGTTGGCCCTGTATTGGTAAAGTCGTTGTCCTTGTACATGTATGAAGGAATTGAGGATTGGCCTTTGCTCTTATCTTTTATAAATCGCAAAAATGCTTTAGGGTTTTTGACTGTGTTTAGTTCAGTGTTGTGTTTGTATTGTGAGTAACAGATACGATACAATTTATTGCAATGATCTCGTAAAAAATGATAAGAAATTAAGTCCAATGGATTCTTATACATACGGTATTTTTACCTAAACTTCTCTTTTTCCTTTAACCTTTTAATTAATTAATTGTTTAACCAAGAGGGGTATTTGGATTTATTGCATTTTCGCTTAGGAACATATATTTCTATTACTCCTCTAATAACATCATAAAATATTGAAACTGTAGCATTCACATCACAACATAGTTGAAACATACTGTTCCAATCAACACCTTTAAGCTCGGAATTTTTAAAGTCATATTTAGCTTTAAAATAGTTCAGTGGATCATTATTAGCCGACTTTAAGAACCGATCATTAGTGGAACATGAGATAACAACCAGTAGTCCAGAGAACTTGGTATCTAATTTGCTCAAAAGTCTCAGAGGTTCTTCTACATTCACATGAGATAAATTAGTTAATACTAAGTCTAAAATTCTCTCGTGTACATTTTTAACACTATTGAACTGGTGAATATTATTTAAAGACATACAATCAATAAGTGCATAGCCAGATTTACTATTATAATCAATCGGATCAGCGTATGAGAGTTCGTTATTTTTGAACCACTTAATTGAAGGTTGATTAAAGTCGCCCAGTATTACCACATCATCAATTGTATTCTTTAAACTGTTTACACTATCGAGAAATGCATTCAAGGATTCCAAGCGGACGGGAGGAGGCAGATATACTGCGCATATAGTAATTTTTCTTGGAGAGTTATTTATATTAATGTTAATGACTATCCATATATTTTCGCAATCACATTCCCAATTGATCATTCGAGTGGATGAGATGTGCCGAGAAACGGCTATAAGTACACCACCACCATCCTCCTTGGAGCCCTCGATACAAGAGTGATCTTTGCGATATACAGTATAACTGGGATCTATAAACTCGTTGTTACAAATGTTCGATTTAAGCCACGTTTCAGTGAATATGATAATATCATAACTAGATTTAAGTATATTTTCGTAAACACTTACAGTTTTAGTGCGAATGCCACCTACATTCTGGTAATATATTTCCAACCCGTTGAACTTTAAAACAATACACAATAACATTGACCACAATATTGATAACTACCTACTTATTTAATTAGGTTCAGACTATCGTAATTCCGAATAAGCAGTGCTTGAGCCGATTCGTCTTTGCGCACGAAGATACGACCGTTGCGAACCCAGTTGAACTTATAATGCAATTCTTTTGCTTTCTTGCGAGCGGCGGCGTGTAATGCTTTGTTGTTAGGTGTTAGATGTTCTGCAATGTAGATAGGCACGCGTGGGCCACCAAGTCCAAGGTGATGAGAGTTCAACTTGTTATTGCAGTTTTTTTTGTTGAAGTTAATAACCGCTGCAAGTACTGTGTCGCGCTGACGCGAGTTTCGGAGTTTTACGATGACTGTGCGTGGTTTATTGCTGTCTTTTGATAATTTTGCAACACGAGTTGCTTTAAATATGTCTTGTTCAGGAATATGACAGTCTATTGTTGTTGCCAATTGTGTAACCATACAAATTAAGTTTTCTGGTCGATGCTCCGGTAGACCGTTAATCTCGAGGTTACTTTCGCGTAAGTGTTGCTCAATAATAGATAGTCGGGAAGAAAGATCTTTTACCGTTGACTGGAGAAACTCATTATCGGATTGCAATTTCGATATTGTGGAAGATTTTTCCTCGAAACATGCTTTTGGTTCCTCAAATTTAGCATTAATAAACGATATGGAATCGTGATAAGATGATAGCTGCTGCTTAATAATATTTAGTTCTTCGGTAACTTGTAATTTTACTATAGACATCATTTCCTGCTTAATCACCTGTCTAGTGTTGTCGAGAGTGAGCTTAGCTTACTGACGAGTCGATTGTTGACTGGCTCTAAAAGTGATGTTTGTGCAAGTAGGCGACTCGTATACCAACTTAGCCGCATCAGAGCAGTCGGAATAAGGCGATGTTGCAGAATGAGCACCTTGCCGAACTGGTGTATTTGTATTACTCTTTTTCGGCTGTTTACTAACGCACTCAGGACCTTTCCATGCACATTTCTGTTCTTTATTCATGCCACTATTGAATCGTTTTTCGGAAACATTAGCGCAAAGCAAGTCGAATTTCTTCGTACACAGGGAACATGTAAAAAAATCTTTAGATTTTAACATAATATTGCGTCCAGCGCAAGCATGAGTGTGAGCCATGTCGTTCGGTTAATGTAATATTGTGTAAATTCAAACTGTAGGTAAGAAATACTAGCAAACTGCAATATAGTGAAGTCTCGGTGACGAGTAAACAACGCTTGGAGTTAGTTGTTGATCAAAAGGTCGTAAGCGCCATGGAATCAGTGGCGCTTACGCGTTTGAGTGAATCACTGATTTAAAAACACTGGCGATTATTATTTAGACCCTTTATAGTTTTTAGACACTTTCATACACTATAATATGGTTCCACACAATTGAACTATTGTTTTAACACAAAATTATATATAAGTTGACACATTGACCTTTTTTTTTGCGACAAATTTGTTAGAGGGCTTAACTGCACGTACGTGTCAATGATCAAAAGAGCTAAGACTCCGACTCTAAGTGTGATATACAAACTTTAGTAATAACTTTTAAAATGTCGCCACTATTGCTCTTGAAACGAGACATCAGAGGTAACATGGATGGAGTTATAATTTATGCGCAAATTCATTTATTTTTATTGCTTTTTTTATTTATATTGTTAGTAAGAATACGGTACGATAATCTCAGGGAAATGTTTGAAGGTTTTTGATAAAAACAACGCAGTAAAATATAATGGTTGTTAAGTACGAAGTGTTATACACAAGTGTGAAACGTGTGAGGTGAAACTAAAAACAAATAATATTTTTTTTCGTTTTCTTAATTTTTATGACATCTTTCGCACGAGGGATCCTGTGTCTTCTTACGACGAGGTGCAGTAATGAACTAGCCAGTTTTTGAATATTTAATTTCGATCCTACATACTTATTTTAATATAGGGTGCATAGTGTTTCCTCCAAGAACTTAGGGTCCCAAGCCAACCTCACCTGCAAGTGGTGCACCTGCCGATCAACGGACGAGGCTCTGGCAAATAAAATATCTCGATAAGCGGCAATAGGCTCGCCACCTATTACGTGGGATCAAAACACTGGCGAAAAGTGGGCGTTTAATATGCGTCTGCCTACCCCTTCGGGGAAACAGTGAGTCTAGGTATGTATGTATGTATTTTAATTATTCGTTCCAACTTTGAAGCTTAGCGATGCAAACATTCTGCCATTAATTTAATTAAATAAGAATGGATTCCGAATCAAATATATGTCATTAAGCTTTGTTAGACAAAATGAACGAAAATATAATTTTCAAATAGTATTATTAGCAGCTTATTATATTAACTCCCTAAATCTTCAATGTGTCAACCCTATCTCTTCATAAAAGAAAATTCACTGACACACTTGTTTTTTAATTTTAAATATGAGTATCATAGTTTAATAACCATCTCTGCTATAAAATTCATGATATCATAAAACGTTAGAGCAGAATAATGTTTATTGAAAAATATGGCTCAAACATTTTTCATTAAGAAGAAACCTGCTCTGAATGTCAACTGGGTGCAATGTATAATTTCATATGAATATGAAAGAAAGTCACATTATGAAAATAAAATGTTATTTATTTTGTTCAGAAATCTTTATGATCAAAAGCGTATGTCTCTATATATTTGTTAAGAATCTACGCTTTAACTAACTAAATAATTTTTAATGAGTTTTTGCATTAATTGTGGCGCTCTTATCTTTAAACTTTAGAAGACTTTTTATTTGCATGAAATTTAAATAATTGAATCTCTTTTTAAGTAAAATATTTTCAGTATACAGTTTGTTTGTTTGTTTTTCGTGTGAGTGTGTGGCCAACTCTAGTGTCGGAGTTTTCAGACCGCCCGAAGGCCTCCGACATGGTCTAATGATTCTTATCCTGAGACAAGAACCGGGACCGATAGCTTTACGTGCCCTCCGAAGCACGGTAGCGCTCAGATGTAAATGCCACATGTGGTCACCCATCCACGTGGCGACCTGTGCAAGCGTTACTTAACTTTGAGTAGTATACAGTAAAAATAATACTCAAAGTAAAAAATTACAACAATCAATCCGAATCCTACTCATATAGTGAAAAACAATGGATAAATACTTAAGACAGACTATATTTATATATGTATTTGTGAATGATATGACCTCACTTACTTAATTACTAGATCTAGCCAATTGTGACTTTATAGTAAATGGAACTGCTTACTGGCTGTATTTTACCTTAAGAGGCATTTGAGCCAAATAAAATACGCAGTATTTTATGAGTGACAACAACGACTTTATAAACATTTTATAAAATTTTATAGAACGCTACATTTATTGATCCTAAGTAGCCTGGTCGTTTGTCTTTACTAACAAGGTTAAGAAGAATATTAGTTTTCGTAAATTTTTACATACGATATCTAACCTCAAAAGTTGAAAAGCCTGTGACGTGAAATTAATGAATAAAATTAATTTCCTTCTCAGCATTGTTGGCAAATTGTATGCGAAGGTACTGATTGAAAGAGTTATGGAAGTAACCGACAAGAAAATATGTACAAGCAGGATTCCGAAAGGGTATGGGGTGCACGGATCAAGTCTTTTCCTTGCGGTGCGTAGCCGAAAAATTCTTGGCCAAAGGTCAAAAGGTCTATTGCGCATTCGTGGATTTGGAAAAGGCTTACGATAAAGTGGTGAGGAATGAAATGTGGTCGGTACTGTCGATGTATGGGGTGAACAGCAGCCTCATACGAGCTCTGAAATCCCTTTATGAAGATTCTAGAGCTTGTGTGAGGATAAATGGGTCGTACGCGGATTGGTTTATCATCGAAACAGGTGTTAGACAGGGATGTGTAGTGTCGCCGTGGCTGTTCAACCTCTTCATGGACAGTTTTTTGCAAGATTTGAAAAATTGTGACTGTGGATTAAGGATGAATGAGTTACTTGTCAAATACCTCCTTTATGCTGATGATCAGGTTATACTTGCGTCTTCAGCGGAGGAGTTGCAGAAGATGGTAACAATCATGCATGGTGCGTTAGAGAGGAAAGGAATGAAAGTAAATGTAAGTAAAACAAAAGTTATGGTTTTTGAAAAGGAGGAATGCGTTACGGCTTGTAATGTTATGATCGATGGACAGCGAGTGGAGCAAGTGAATGAGTTTGTATATTTAGGTACGCTGTTTACAAGAGATGGTAAGACTGTAGAAGATATTGAAAGAAGAGTTAATGCAGGTAATAGAGTTAATGAAGCTCTGAAGGCGTTTATGAATAGCAAAAACGTGTCCAAAAAGGCAGGTTTGGCTGTCCATAGAGGGGTGTTAGTACCTACTCTTATGTATGGTAGTGATAGTTGGGTATGGCAGAAGAGTCATGAAAGTAGAATAAATGCTGTAGAAATGAGATCACTGCGAAGTATGTGTGGTGTTTCTTTGACTGACAGAGTAAAGAATTGTGTGATAAGAGAGTGTTGTGGGGTAAAAGAAGATATAGTGACAAGCATCGAGAAAGGTATGCTAAGATGGTTTGGACACGTGGAGAGGATACATAAGGCAAGTGTGGAAGGGACAGGACGAAGGGGAAGACCTAGGCGGACGTTCTCTGACCAGATTGGAGACATCCTAAAAACAGGACAGGTTAGAAGCACCCTGAACAGAAGAGCATGCATGAGGAATCTGATGGGAGTGAATGAAGCAAGAGAGATATGTCAAGATCGTTGCAAATGGCGCTCCGTAGTCTCTGCCTACCCCTCCGGGAAACAGGCGTGAGTCTATGTATGTATGTAAAATTAATTTCCAAAATTTCATGGTGAAGATACCTACTGTCCAGTTTTGATCAGTTAACCATTATTTTCAGGCCAAAAATAAAAGAGACTAGCCGTAGATAGTTATAACTATCTACCACAAGTATTACTTGAATTTTTGTTACTATTAAACATTTCTTAAGAGACAATTGTTAAAACTGCTTTTCCAGTAATTTTAATTTGAATTTCGCAATTTCGAGTACTTTTGCGGACCGGGCTGCAGTAAAAGTCTGGTGTTCTAAAGTTAGACCAGTGGTACAAAGGTATGGATAGATATTATCAAAATTATTTCGGCGATTCTGCAAGATATCATAGGCCAAATTATTTCTGAGTTCGCAGTGTCAGTTCTATTATTACTATTGTTTCTGTAGACTTGAGTTCGCTGTGAAACCTTTTGCAGACTACATTTATAGATCAACTGTCTCCCACTAACCAAATAGGAACTGTACTTATTATTATCGAGTATCGTTAATTCTGGCTTAGAATAAAACTTTTCAAACAATTAATCGATGGACACAAAGTATGCCTAGACTTGAAATAAAAATTGAGGAGCATACAAAGTGTTGGAATGAACTTTCGTGGTCATTTAAACTTATTTTCAAATTGTCTTTCGGGATTTATACCACTTATCTTTGTACCGCCATGTTCACGGATGATGTGATATAAATCCTGAAGGACCATTAAAATAAGCAAACAAAGTGTTGTCTCGTGTGAGGGTAGACAAGAGGCAAGGATACTTCATTTTAAACTATGTATAGATTATAGTAGTGATGCAACTAATACTACATAAAAGGCTATATTTATACATGTACCTATTTATTTATAAATTTTTTATAGACTCACATCTGTATCTCCAAAGGGGTAGACAAAGGTGTAATATTACGCCCACATTTAGCCATTAATTTTTAGGTCCCACGTAATAGGCCTATTGCCGTTACCGGGCACATCACCAGACTCCGTGCGGCTACTGAGAATTTAGAAAATCTCAGTAACACTTTTACCCGACCCGGGAATCGAACCCGGGATATCCGATCAGCAGACGCATACGCTTTCCACTGGACCACGGAGGCAGTCGATTTATTTATTATGTAGAGATGGTAAGAATGAAGCAGATATTGAAAGGAGAGTTAATGCAGGTAATTGTGTGAATGGAGCTCTGAAGGCGTTTATGAACAGTCAAAACGTGTCCAAAAAGGCACGTTTGGCTGTACATAGAGGTGTGTTAGTGCCTACCCTTATGTATGGTAGTGAAAGTTGGGTATGGCAGAAGAGATTTGAAAGTAGAATAAATGCTGTAGAAATGAGAGCACTGAGAAGTATGTGTGGTGTGTCTTTGACCGACAGAGTAAAGAATTGTGTGATACGAGAGTGGTGTGGGGTAAAAGAAGATGTAGTGACAAGCATTGAGAAAGGCATGTTAAGATGGTTTGGGCACATGGAGAGGATGGATGACGATAGACTGACAAAGAAGATATATCAGGCTAGTGTGAATGGGACAGGACAAAGGGGAAGACCTAGGAGAACGTTCTCTGACCAGATTGGAGACATCCTGAAAAAAGGACAAGTCAGAAGTACCCTTAACAGAAGAGCATGCATGAGAAACTTGATGGTAGTGAGTGAAGCAAGTGAGGTATGTCAGGATCGTTGCAAATGGCGTTCCGTAGTCTCTGCCTACCCCTCCGGGAAACAGGCGTGAGTCTATGTATGTATGTATGTATGTACCTAATAATTTTATCGTACGGTGTTATGATGTGACAATAAATGAATTACTTACATGCTTACTTACTTAATAAATAACGCATATAATATAGTCACTATTATCATTACCAAATAAAATATGATAAATTACTTATACATTCAAATATACCTCATCACCATCTAATTGTGCGTAAATGTCATAATACAATTTGTATTAGCACAAAAAACGTTCGCTTGTATCGTGAGTGATTTAATTATCATTTATATATATATGTCGAGTGATAAGATTGGCGTTAAGGGAGAAGGGGAGATTCTGATGGCCCCTAGTGATATAGCAAATGTATAGTTATATTGTGTGGTAACATGAGAGAGATAATCTGCTGGGTAACTGCCGTTTAGTTTATGGTCTTTAAAATAAGTTGGAAATTATCCATATTAACACGTCGCGTCGTCTCAACGTATTGATTTATTTAATTAGGTATACTTTATAAATATTCACAAGGGCAGCTTACTGTGTATTTTCGGTTGAAGAGTCATGGGCAGCCTTTTTTATTATGATTCAATAATAAACATGAACAAGAAGTCGCGACAGTTTGAAATCATTTACCGCTACATCTATATACCTGTTATTGGCCTAGAATAACCATATTTATTTTCAAAGTAGTAAGATTAATTGTTGAGGCTTTTTAACACCATCATGTAACATATTTATGATATAAATAATTATACGCTTTATCCCTTTTTGGGATCGAACCCATTAAGCTTATGACTTATGCCTCGCGGCATAGGAAGCGGAAATGCAAACACCTAAACCACACACACACACCTCTCGTCAAACCCCAAGAAAGGATGTAGTAAACGTAAATCTGTACGTAAACCTTAACAACACGTCCGTGGCCAAAATTATGTGGGTATTCTCAATAAATATAGAAACCCGCCATCAATAATTGGAGAACCGGGAAGAGTAGGATACTAAACATTCAGATGAAGTATATGGTATCAATTGTGAGAAAAAGTCGTATGAAGATATGTGTATCAGTAGCATCTATCAGATAACTACGAGAATAAGTCTCTATCGGGAAAATTGTAGTGCCAAATTTTTTAACCTTGTTTTTCACTTCTTTTGGCTTTAACTTCCTTTTGCGCTCACCCATAACGCGTAAAACTGTCAAGGCCATCAGCAGCCGACAACTAGATATACCTCCATACACAAAAAAAACAACAACCAGGCAACTATTAGACGGACTGTAGTTCATTTTCTGGCCCTGTAATATAAAAACCGGTCAAGTGCGAGTCGGACTCGCGCACCGAGGGTTCCGTACAAACTTGTAGGTATATATAATTATATAAAAAAATATGTGATGTAACTAAAATTTTAAGGGTTTCGATTTTTTCCTATGTGCTATAAAACGTTGCTTTATGCCAAATTTCGTTTCTAGATCGACTGGAAGTACCCTTTAGGTTTGACTTGAGCATTTGATATGAATTTCAATTTAATATCTTTCCAAGTTCATGAGGAAAGGATTAGTAAGTTACTCATACAAAAGATCCATGAACACCGAGCTGACTTACGCAGAATAAATAAAAATGTTGAGAATTTATCTAACGAAATATACAGATTGACAACTTCATTTGATTTTAAACAATGCATAGATGCAATAAACAACAAAGAAACATCAAAATATTATGCGTGTAAACGTAACAAAATTCAAAAATTTTAAAAATTACAACAAAAATCAAATGACCAGTACAACATGAAACAGAACGTTTTCGTACGGACCAATCATACGCTACCGTCCGCCCATAGACAAACATATATAAGATAGATGAAAATACCGAGAGAGTACTTAGCAGAGGTTTAAATTACGCGATAACTCCATCAAGAATACCGTATGAAACCATTATTTGCAACGTTGAGGATTGCCTTGTCAAGAACAATGTGAGTAAGAAAGATTTCGAGGCCATACGACAGGACGTTTCTGCTGTATTACGTCAATCGAAAGTGCCGGCAAGGAATCTACCTAAGACCGAATATCTCGCACTGAAGAACTTTCAAGCTAGGCCTGAACTGACAGTACTCCGAGCAGATAAAGGAAATGCAACGGTAGTGATGGACACGTCCGAGTATAAACAAAAAATGGAACATCTTTTGTCGGATGAAAGTACCTACAAGTTGGTTAAGTCAGACCCTACGAACAAAATACTCAGGCAAACTTGTGATATTGTTAAGAAATACTCCGGAAAACTTAATTTGGACGTGAAATATTTAATACCATCGTGTGTAAAACCTCCTCAAATGTATGGGCTACCAAAAATACACAAGGAAAACGCTCCTTTGCGCCCGATAGTTAGTCAGATAGGCGCACCAACTTACAGACTGGCTCAACACATGGCAAAGATTCTCTCACCGCTCAGAGGCAATACGAGAGCACATGTGAAAGATTCCTACCATTTTGTCAGTGAAATCAAACACCTACATCTCTCTGACAAGGAAACTATGGTTAGTTTTGATATACAGTCATTATTCACATGCATACCAGTACATGACTGTGTAGAAATTACTAGAAGAAAGCTGACAGAAAACAACATGCCTGAGGAATATGCAGAAATACTCAAACACTGCCTGACAACGGGCTATCTGTTATGGGACAAGAAATACTACATACAAGTAGACGGTGTAGCAATGGGCTCTCCAGTATCGCCTGTTGTCGCTGACATCTTCATGGAGGACTTCGAGGCGCGAGCCCTGCAGACTGCCACCATCACACCGAGGTTCTACAAGCGGTATGTAGATGACACTTTCACAATTTTACCAACAGATAGTGTTAATGCTTTCCTAAACCATCTTAATTCTATTAATAACCAAATACAATTTACAATGGAATTAGAGGCAAACAAGTCTTTAGCTTTCTTAGATGTACTTGTCATCAGGAATAAAAACAACTCCTTAAGCCATACTGTGTATAGGAAAAAGAACCATACAAATAGGTACTTAAACGGTGAATCTCACTACCATCCTAAACAGTTAGCTACTGTAGGAATGTCTCTGTTTCAGAGAGCCCGCGGGATCTGTGACAATAAACACCTGGACGCTGAGCTTCAACATGTCAGGCAAGTTCTGCTAGACAACAAGCTCCAACCGCCGCGCCACTGTCACAGATCCCAGAAGAAAGAAAAACCAGCCACAGTAGAAAGACAACCTGCTTTCCTCCCATACATCAAGGGCGTGACCGACAAAATTGGCTACATCTTGAAGCGAGCTTCTATCAAAACTTACTACAAGCCGCCAACGAATATCAGTCAATTATTACCATCTGTCAAGTGTCAGTTACCCTTGCAAGAGGCCGGTGTCTACAAAATTGACTGTGAATGTGGGCTCTCATACATTGGACAAACCAAGAAAAGCATAGGCATTCGACTCAAAGAACATATAGCTGACATAAAACATAAACGCTCAACAAAGTCTGCTGTGTGTGAACATGTGGAACAAGGACCCAACCACTACCTGCGATTTGATGAACCACAGATACTCGCAAAAGAACATCGTTTTCTTCCAAGGATGATACGAGAGACTATTGAAATTAAAAAACACCCTAATTTCAATAGGGAAGATGGTTGGAATGTTCCTCCAGCTTGGGACCCTGTCATAAGGCTAATGAAACCCAAGAAGGACAAAGTCACCAGAAGACCTAAGGACACTGTGAACTCATTCTGCGTAAATAGTAACACCAGTAGTTGAAAAATGTTCGGGTACTTTGAGATAACTTATACATTCAAGAAAAAGACAAATATCACCTCAGTCTGCCGTGAACATGAATTCTGTAAAGAATTTGAAACGTCGGCTAGTAATAAATTAAAAATTTAGTTTCTAGATCTTTAGTTTCAAATGTAATAACTTAGTGACACCAATACAACGCGATAAAATCCGTAAACTGTAGTTTAATTTCAATGTGTAACATTCGCGTAAACCCAAGAAGATACTAAGTAACTTTAAAATTAATACAAATAGTTTTTTATATGATGTAACTAAAAATTGACTGTTTTCGGAATTTTCCCTTTATCTGTGCAATAAGACATTGCTTCGTACCAAATTTCAAGATTCTGAGTTCAAGGGAATACCCTGTAGGTTTTGATTCCCTTGCGAGTAGTTGTGAGAAAATATGCGGCTTAAATTGCTGTTTTTTTTTATTACGTTGACACAGAAGTTTGATTTTGTTACAGCTTAAAGGTAATATAGACTTGAGTATTTGGTATGAATTTCAATTGAATACCTCTACGCGTCCACGAGAAAAATGGTTATAACTTTAAAATTAAAAAAAATATTTTTATGATATTATGTAACAAAAAATTTACAGTTTTTGGCATTTTTCCTTTATCTGTGCCATAAGACATTGCTTCGTACCAAATTTCAAGATTCTGAGTTCACGGGAAGTACCCTGTAGGTTTTGATTCCCTTGCGAGTTTTTAAACTTGCGGAAATTTGCAGCATGAACGGCTGTATCTTTTGATTGCGTTGGCTTAGAAGTTTGAGTTTTTCACAGCTTCAAGAGACAGTAGACTTGACTATTTGATATCAATTTCAGTTTGATACCTTCACGCGTTTCTGAGAAAATGGATCTTGACAGACAGATGGACAACAAAGTGATCCTATAAGAGTTCCGTTTTTTCATTTCGAGGTACGGAACCCTAAAAATTAACCATTGATTGTATACAGTCACTTAATATTTTCGTTACTTAATAATGTATAACTTACTGACTAAACAGACATAATTATAGACCTATATTCAAACATCCGCATATTGACTGCAATGCTAAAGTGACAAAAGTTAAATCTATATGTTTTCATCGTTTACCATAAAGTGACGACGTATCGTGTAGGTTGTGGCACTAAACCTCCCGACGCCGACTATGTCACGCCCCAAAACACTGTGTGGAAACTAGTAAATCACATTTCCACATTGTATTAAATAAAACAGGATACAGTGTGAGCGCTAAGATAGCGGCTGAATGTTATTAAGTTGGATGTTATTTTTAAGGTGGTTTCGAAATGTATGATTATGACATGGGATAGATTTTGACCACTAAGTCGCAAAATAAGTGACATAATGAATCGTAAATTAAGACGCTTGTTGTGAAGGCATAGTTCAACTCAGACCAACTTTTAGTAAGTGATACTTTATTGATAAATAGTGCGACACGCTCAACAAAGGTATTCGTACGTAAATAGTTTAATTTGTATCGCCCTGTAGTCTATATATTTAAATAGTTCCATATGCTACAAAGTTAAAAGGAAAAATATTAAAACTCTAAACTTCAACGCTCAACTTAATTAAAACTCAATGACAATATTGATTTATTTCACTTAGTGGCAGTACTTATATTACTATACACAATCAATTCAAGCTGCATGTACAATCAAACTTACTGTCCCTCTCACTGTACAACAAACGCCTTCAATACTAACAAGCTTGTAAAACCAAGACAAGCGGCAACTTTCTATCAAAGCAACTTAGTGCACCCATCTCTCACAAGTCTGTTAGCGTATCGTCCAAACACAACTCGCTTTAGAAGCTGCCGAACTATGCTTCCCCACCGCAAATTCTGTGGCCCAACACAAAACTAGCAAGCGCCGTAACTCGTGTTGTATATTGACAAGTAGAGCGGTGAAATCGTGCTTACTACACACGCTGATTGGAAGTAGAATAAGCGTGCGGGTGTACCGTGTCTGTATTGTCAGAGGGAATAATAACTTTACATATCTGCTTACATATCTGCTGTTGATTAGGAAAAAAATAAGTCGGTTCTGACCGTAGCTTCTAGATTGGAGCTTTATAAATGTTTGATGTGGTTTGCTGTCTTTTTGTTGGTGAAATGGAAATGTGTTTCTTTTGGAAGGGACATTTTTATTTGCTTAGGTATAAGCAGCAAATAGGGATATGATAGCATCTTTCTACTGCTATAAGTGCTTAATTAAATATGTAATATTATACGTCAACCTGTCGTTTGCACGTTTGTATTGCCACTAAAGATAGTTTAAAAGAGATACTACAACTTCTGTTTATCGAACCATTGCATACGTTTAAATTAAACTTAAAGAACGTCGTATATTCATGTAGAAGAACTAAAATATTCCTACATTAAAACCAAACTACGGACACATCAAGCCGTACCCGCAACACTCACATTATTGAAGCAACATTGGTGCAAGCAGCAAACCAGCAGACATTGTATTATTAACAATAGGTACGTCTTTACTCATAAAGGCAATAAACTTCATACTCATCACTGCACACGTAAATGTTAGACAGCTATATTTCCTCATCCACTACGAACCAGTCTTAGGTAACTTTGAATCGAATAAAGAAACCCGTCGATTTTATCCGGTTCACATATTTCGTGCAGTTTGTAGTTAATGTTACCTCAATGGTTTGTAGAAATCACGACGTAAATAGATTGCCGTGCTAGGTGTCACGATGTCTTTATCAACTGGTAGATAAAATACTCTATAGATTTGAGAGATTTTCTACTCTAGAATTTTGTTGGGAATACGAAATGCTTTTTTGGTGCTATGGATATATGATAGATATTACACCGTGGCTGAGTAATAGCTTTCTGTAAAACTGCCAATCCCAATATCTTAACTATTCAAACTCAAAATCATTTATTCATTTAGACCACAAAGTGACGCTTATGAACGTCAAAAATTAAAGTTAATTACTAGATGATTCTACATTTACATTTACTGCCACGTTCGCAATGCAATAGGTAGAACCACGAGAAAGAACGGGCAATAAAACTCCTGGCCACTCTTTTTAACTGCCAGTATAATGGTTTTACCACAGATATGAGAATTAGTATCAGATAGAGCGCATTCGTCCAACTAAGCGTGGCACGTTGACAGCTATGTGTGCGTGACCTTTGGCGACTGGCACTGTACGGACACGCGCGTCTATGTGTGTGAAAAGTTGCCAGATTATGAATAATCTCCCAGTATTTTGCATATAGTTATGTAATATTCTTATATTCATTTGCGGTTTTGAAGAATTCACCATGGATTTAATTAATGCTTTTATAAATACATTTCTTAAATGTAGGTACCGAGTTAAGTTTTAACTACTTCGTAAATCTGTATATATAAAATCCTTGCGTTACTGACTGACTGACAGACAAGCTACAGACGAAACTACTCGGCGCATGAAGCTGAAATTTAGCATGTATGTTTCTTGGGAACCGTAGGGGTGCACCAAGACGGGATTTCTCGAAATTCCCACGGGATCGGGCAAAACGAGAAATAAGAAAATATGTGCGTGCGAAGCTGCTGGCGTCGATTAGTTGAGAAATAAATAGTATGTATGTACACACGGCACCAAGTCAAGCTAAACAGTTGCTGTACGATTTTGATACTTATTCCCTACGCCATAAGTATCTATGTACACACGGCGCTAAGTCAAGCTAAACAGTTGCTGTACGATTTTGATACTTATTCCCTACGCCATAAGTATGTATGTACACACGGCACCAAGTCAAGCTAAACAGTTGCTGTACGATTTTGATACTTATTCCCTACGCCATAAGTATGTATGTACACACGGCGCCAAGTCAAGCTAAACAGTTGCTGTACGATTTTGATACTTATTCCCTACGCCATAAGTATGTATGTACACACGGCACCAAGTCAAGCTAAGCAGTTGCTGTACGATTTTGATACTTATTCCTTACGCCATAAGTATGTATGTACACACGGCGCCAAGTTAAGCTAAACAGTTGCTGTACGATTTTGATACTTATTCCCTACGCCATAAGTATGTATGTACACACGGCGCCAAGTCAAGCTAAACAGTTGCTGTACGATTTTGATACTTATTCTTTACGCCATAAGAACGGTGCAAAGGACAAAGTGTATAAGCTTGACGAGTAGCAGGGTGTACACGAATATTAGGATATCGTTTGGGGATCGAACTAAAAACAATATAATGTAAGGTATATACTAATGGAAATTGAAATTCTATTACTATATTTATGAGAAAGAAGATATATCTACAATATACTTTTATAATACGGTAATGTATTTTTCATTAACATGACAATCATTATCACATAATCAATTGACAAGTGCATTTTCCCTAATTCAGGCAGAACGGCGTCGACAAAAACTAGCAACACTTACATATTTCTAGCACAAATACGAATTTTATCGAAATTAAATTAGGAAACAGTCAAATTATCAATAGTTACCTGTGAAAAGATATTCCATTTTCCTGTTTTTGTTTTTAGGAACAACTTTTACAGTGTTTAAGAACACAAGACGGCATTTTGAGAATTTAAAAGTTGAAGTGATCGTGACGCGTGAACTGTACGATGCTTCGTAGCGCACTCAGACGAGTTTGTATTCGCTTTTCAATTTTGTATTTGCTTTAGTGGCCGCACGCAACTGTGCCGCGCGTTCCATCTGACTAATTCTCATATCTGTGGGTTTTACATGTTATATTAATTGTAACTGTTTCTGCTATCGATGGATTGGCTACTAGAGGTATATAATTATCTGAAATATTTTGTATGGACATTAATACAAACAAAATCAAGTCAAATATGTACCTCTAGTAACCAAATGAATTGAAAATTGAACGGCCATAAGTGACGCCGCTTTCTGTAGATTTAAATGAGACATACAAATTCGCGGTCAATAAGCAGTTGCACTACTTGATCTATGGGCAAATGATGTTTAATACTGACCTATCAAATACAGCTATTTCAAGCCGTAAACGCATTTCCTTGATATCCGTAGATCTGCGGACAAAAATGTAACCAAACAATCATTTGTGGAAATTATTCCGTTGTGCTATTTTTGACAATAAAAGCGTGTTTTTTTCATTTTTTGAAGTGATACTAGATATTTGTCATTCCTATATTGCTAATCTAAATACAGTCTAGCATTCTATGCCAAAAACCTAATACCACTTGAACACGGCGGGAATTGTTATAATTTCCCTTGACTCGTCAGCACCAACCTTTCCAAAAAGAAAAGGTTAGCGAACTCATTTGTCTGTAGTGTCAATGAATTGGTACTCCTATTTGCCATCTTTTTTTCAAAGAATGTCGTTGCTAGAAGGCAAAAGTTAAGGTAATAAAAATATACCTTTTGTAGTTAGGAAAGGTTGAAAAAGTAACATTCTTTAGTTTGCGAGTTTAGATTAGAAACTCAAAACAAATTCAGAGTCTTGACTGGTCTGGTAGTGAATGAAGATAATTATTTGTTGTGACCGAGTTGTATATATTTGTAATAATAAATAAATATGCATTTAAAATTCAAAACAATGTCTATAAGATGTTTTACGATCGCTATTGAACGCTCTAGTTGGTCTGAGACATTAAGAGTAAGGTCGTGAACTTTTCATAAACACGCCACCATTCCACTAATAAGACAAAACCGAAAACCAACAATGAACAAATACGAGGAATAGAAGAAACTATTCTCTGGTCTGTTTGTCTGATACTATTAGTATATTTTAGATAGTTCACTATTAACAACTTGTTGACTTTTTAATAGAGTAAATAGTCTGTGGTATGTTTTAAGTTTTTTTATTACACATTTGATTGCTTGCTTGTTATTTAAAGGACTTTGAATTTGTGTATGTTACTATGAAATTCAGACAGCGTAGTCACTGTTCGTCTGTCTAACACTCGTTCGTGTAGCGTTGCGGCGCACTATGGAAAATATAGGTCGGTATCGGATCAAAAATCTGTAACTTCATGAATTTTTGTTGTATTCTGATGAAATTTGGCACAAATATGCAGTAAGATTTGGAGATTCGAATGAGTGTGAGTTTATAGTGTTTTCTTGAATATATACATATATATAATATATAAAAAACATACATATGTTTTTTTGCAGAATGAAAGAAATGGGACAAAATCACGAAAAAAATATTATAAAAAAATTTAATTATTTCAAGTGGAATACAAGTTTATAATGACTAAAAAGATTAAACCATGGTTAATTACAACAAGCAAAATAAACAAAATATATGTATATGAAAACAATTTACTAAATTAAAATCATATTACTAATAGGTACATTCTATACTCTGGCTTCAGGAAATGATAAGTAATAACTAAATATAAATATTATTTTTAACTTATACCACTTCAGGATCAGGGTCAGTAAATGTGGGTCCACTTTCAGGCGCCACGTTTAAAAGACTTAGTGCCTCTTCTTCAAGTTCTTTCACATTTCTTACGTACAGTTTTCTCAAACATGTTATACCTATATGGCTCTGACGTGTATAAAAGCGTTTTAAAGACATCTTCATTTGTAGCAGATCGGGAACATTTTCTGGCATGGTGAAGTCGTATGTTTCTGTAGTCTTTGTTGCGAGACTCTTGTGCGTCTTCCGATAGCTGTCCAATAGGAAGCACCGCAAAATTTTTGGTAACGTTTTCCCCGTGTATGAGTATTTTATGAACGGAGGAAGGCATATAATACCAATCGTAATTACTTACATAGATTCTTGCAGTTTCTATTGCATATTCAAATTTATATATTGCAAATTTTTCAGGGTCGATCATGATTCCAGAAGAAAAAACTTGCAAGATAATGTATAGGCGTTTAATCAATGCCTCATCTACACCTGTTATTTCCGTTGAGCAAGTGCTATTATAGAAGAATCTTCGTGCGGTATTGCCATCGTTCGTATTCCCGCTAACTTGCCGAGGTTTGTCGACGATTAATCCCAACTCCTCCCTGAAACGGTTTTGAACAAGTTCTTTCTTTTCTTTTTTTTATCTCTTATTTTCCTCAGTTGAAGCAGACTAAGTCTTAAACGAAAGATTATAGGAAATATGCAATATCATTTCCATGCAGCGACTCCAGGCGTGTAAGGTCGACAATCCGTTTTGGTAGGCGTTTTCGTTTTCAGGTCTGGCAGTTACTTTCGATAGGTCATTCATTAGCCGTGGAGTAGCCCCACATATCGTGCATGTGGAACCAGAGGGAGTACCTGTAAGGACCTGAGTCACCTTTCCATCGATCATCGTTAGAAATAGGTCATGCTTCACATTTATATTTTGCAGTCCTAATTTGTTTTTTAATGTCATCGAAAACTGCCTTGGTTTTTCTGGAGTTTCCTTACAAAACTCAATAGAAATGGGTCTGCAAAAACGAACAGATGAAGGTAC
Source organism: Euclidia mi (assembly GCA_944739405.2). Taxonomy (NCBI): domain Eukaryota; kingdom Metazoa; phylum Arthropoda; class Insecta; order Lepidoptera; family Erebidae; genus Euclidia; species Euclidia mi. Next base: position 31,656,284 of record OX123191.2, read on the forward strand.
CGGATTTTACCAAGTTCATATTATTCATATGAATGGTGTCAGTGGTAAACCACAAAAGATACCAATTTTCGGGTTCTGACTTTTATCAGTTTTTTTCTCATATCTTCTAAAACCGCAAATATCCGCAGCTGATTTTTTTTGCATTCTATTTATAAATAGTTAGACAACTAGTTACCACAAAAAATAGCGCTTGGGCAAACGTGGGTAACACTGAAAACCTTCGACGAAAAAAAAATATAAGTGAAAAATAAGGTATGTCACTTTTAAAGTAATTACTGAAATATTTTTCTTTACTTTTAAAATCATTAAACTGTATCGCAAAAAGCATAAAATAACCTTTCTAAAAATGTATTATACTGCATATCTGTACCAAGTATTTTTTTCACAATATGGTATTGAAACATGTATACGCAAAGACTTGAGTTTGGCACTTCTGTCTTCTGTGTATTTCTATCTATGAATAAAATAATAATTTCGCGTATTAAGTGAAAAAATCCTAATGAATATTATAATTAGACTATTAGAGAACCTAATAAAATAGCCATATTAGCCAAATTATGATATTCGTAAAAAGCATTTTTGATATGCGCTTGTTCTACCATTTTCCATAGTGCGGCGTCGGGCGCACCTATCGGCGTAATATTTGCTGTCGAATTTTACAATTTCACCGACTCTATCTAGTATACCGCAGCGATACCAATCATTTATCTAAGCATTTATCATTCGAATATCTATATTGGCTAACGGTTTCTCTCTTTACTTGGATGAACTATATAATTTCACACCGCCAAACTTCTAACCTGAAGCTCAAATCGTAATAAATCACCTAAACATGAAATGTGAGTTTGTAAAGAAACATTTTAATAGATAAAAGGTTATCATTCTCAGCTGCTGTTGAACATTATAGGTACAAAGACCACACGCAAACAATATGGAGCTACGATAAGCCTTCTGCCTCCAGGATCTTGTCAACGCAACCACGTGTTGTTTTCCAGCATGTTTGCTTTTCAGCTAGCTCAGTATGTAGGTGGCATGACATATTGTGAAATATTAAAAGACAAACGTGGTACCATGCATAACAGCTTCTGAGGAATTATATCGTTTCATACAGGCGATCTAGATTAGAGACTAAATGCGAGTTTTTTATGTGTTATACTTTTTTGTGTTTGTAACAAATGAATAGGTATTTTTCTTCTTTCGTTCTTTCTTTCTTTCTTTCCACATCAAGGTTGATTAATGGTTATTTTACATATGTTATTGTTTGAGGATGACCAATATACTAATATAAGAAAAACGGTTTAAGACCAATTTCGCGTGTGGATCTTGTTAGGTAGTCCTAACGACGATTATCCGAGTAAATCTCAGCATTTTACTAAAATTAACACATTGTTATGTTAGTAGGTAGGTACAATAACCAACGTACTAAGCGAACAGTGTACTAAAAGAAATTCAACCCCAATAGGATTACGGTTTACGTGTGATTAATCCAATAACATCACGCGAAAGAAAACCTTACAAACTTCATTTTGTTTCGTTCAAATGGCATCAGCTTTTCGCAATACGATTCCGTAAGAACTAACTCTTTGGAAGAGTGAACTTTTTGGTCGAACAAACTTTTGATTTTTGCGTTTGATAAGTCGCACCAACCAATTTATTGTCGTTTTAAATTTTCGAGCAAACATTAAAATTTACAGTTTTCCTCTTAAATGTAAGTGATGTGGATCCCTTCCAAAGTTAAACGTAATTAATAGTTTCATCGCTGACAAGATAATTGGCTGTTCCAAGGTATTGGGATCGTAACAAAAATAAAGAAATTATGTTTAGTATTTTTAGTAGAATTTGTTTAGTAGCAAAATACTTTAAGCAAAATATTTTTTTTACGAACTAATGATTTTCGATGTATATTTCAAACGTCATTAGTAAATTTTGCCTGTTAGAGGTCGTGAGTTCGATTCCCACTGACGACTTATCATTATGTGACGAGCGCAATTATTTGTTCTGTATGTGAGTGTATTTCGTATAAGTTTATTGGTTATCTGGTTAGCATAGTACAAGGTTTACTAAGTTTGGGATCAGAAAATAATTGTGCTAGGATAATACAGCCTAGTCTAATAGAGGTTCATAATTAGTACTACTGTCTGAGATCAGACAGTTTTACTACATAACGCAATTAGCAACAAAATAACGCAATTAGTAATTACCTCAACAAGTGACACATACGCTTATTATTAATTACGTACCTACGTATAAAAATTGCGTTACTAATAATAATCGGTAATCTTATCCTACGACTTAAGACTTGTGTGGCATGGCTAATAAACAATCGTTAGAGTCCAAACCCTGCGTCAACAACAACTTTTCTGGTATAAAATACCTCCAAACCTAGACTACCGAAAAATACCAAGCCTTCAACTAAAAAGCAGCCGGAAAATCTTCAGTATTCACCGATTAATCGACCGTATACACCTGTCCCCACTTACATACGAAGTTTCTATACGAATCAGAAAAATACTTACCGCCCGAACGCTCCTTGTTTTCCCCACGATTTCCATTCAGTCTCCTAGAGCGGAACGAGACTTGGACTTGTGCACAGTCGTACAATGATTTTTATTGAATTTTAAACTTATCTCCATTCTACTTGGAAAAAGGATTTGATGTAACGGTTTTACTGTTTTAGTTGGCACATGTCTAAAAAACAATATCTTTGTAATCTTCGTGTTTTATTTTCGATTAAATTTCTGCCAGTAGCGCTCATAGGATGTCTTGAATTGCTGTTCGTAACAGATCGGCAAAACAAAACAACGTTGGTAGTGGTTTTGCATAGGATGGGTGACCGCATGTTCTAACCTTTATCGGTCAATAAATAATTGGTCATGTCGGAGGCTTTTGGACGGCCTGTAAAATCCAACCAGAGCTGGTCACACACACGAAAAGAAACAAAGAACACCAAAACTATGACGTTAAAATTTGTACATTACGTTAATCTTCATTGAATTTTTTTCCTATTGCCATCTTGTAACTGTAAAAATCTACTGTTACTTTGAGTGATAATAGTCAAAAAGAATCTTAAGGAGATTGATTTTATCATAAAGCTGCCTGTTAAATTACGGCTACATTCAATATTAAACTGTATCTACAATCAACAATCACAGATCACAAATGTGAGGCGTTGAACGGTATGATATGTGGTGACATATGTAGGTTCTGTGGAAACGTGATATAGCTATTGTTTTCCTATAGATAAGCATTTATATAGAAACTACCCAGGAAATAATTTACGAACCGTGATAAAGCATTGTGTCAACTAGCAATTATAGAAAAAACTATCTTTACTTTAATTTAGAATTATGTTTAATAACCAGGTCCCTGAAATAACTAGTTACAAATATACACTAGATTTCGCACGCGGCTTTGCCCGCATGCATTATAGACGAAAATCTCCTCACGAATCACACTATCTATACCTATAGATAGTGTACACATCTATATCTATACCTATAGATAGTGCGATGCGTGAGGAAATTGTACGAAATTCCGTTTAGTTTTTAGTGATTTTCGCATTCATACATAGACTCGGGACGCAGCGAGACTTTTATAATAAGTATAGATTTGGTTAATATAATGAAAGGAAACTAAACTCAATAAATATTTTTCGAACATATAATTATCTCGTTGAAGAAAGCGAGCAATAAAACGTAATTCTAGATATAATATATAAAACCGTGGCGTGGCTACTGTTTGCACAAAAAAATTCTCAGCTGATAAAAACTTAGATTCTCCAAGCCAGGGATGGTATAGCTTGTCACTGTTTTACTTTACAAGAGATTCCAATAAAACTGTATCGGACGAGTTTCTAGTTTAAAGAAAACTTAAAACTTATCCGTCGTCCGCTAGAGCGCTCGGGCGAGTTCTCAGAATTTTCATAGAACAGAATATCGGTTTCGATAGTGTTTTACTATCGGTGGTTGCTTCGCTATGTCTTGATCGTTATGGGAACCGAGTCACGTGACACGGATATAGTATTACATGTGAGTATGTGTGGGTAAAGTTGCACATAGTAGTGATTTTACTCACGTTTGTAATGCGTTGTAGATTCATGTAAGAGTTTTAGATGATGTGAAAAATGTTTGTCGTACATTGCAGTTGTCAGACACAAAAAGTTTGTTGCATGGTTGGCGTAGTGGCTTAAGCTTAGTTGGTTTGTTTGGTTGGTTTCGATTTCCAAAGGAGACAACACTTTGTGGAATCCATAAATTATAGTTAATAATCTGATTGTTCATTGTGTCTGTCGATTGTAAGTTTATAAATTCGTCCGCGACACCGGATTATTTCCTGTTGTAATTAAAACGTTTCCTCCCGATCCTGTGTGCATTTCGGGCATTTTCTTCTTAGTGCGGCTAATAATTGGCGAACAATAGATTTGGCTGTGTGTTGTCCGTCAGTTCCCACCATCAATTCACAAGGTCGGTATCACGTCATAAGACAGCCTATATAACTGTAACTCTACTCTTAAAGCTATAGTTCACCAAAGCTTCATCAAAATCATTTCAGTTATTTTTGGTGTGAAATAGTAACAAAAATCTACCCTACCTACATCCCTACAAATTTTTATGTTTATCTAGCTATGCCCGCGGCTTCGCCCGCGTGGAAGTCGGTATCCTTTAAGTATCCCTTTCTTCTGATCTTAATGATCGGTTGATGAAAGTCACACTCATATTTAAGTTTCTTACTTACTGTATTAGAAAAGTAGTAACCTGTAGGTACCTGCCACCTAAATTCTTAGCTCTTTCTTTCAATAAATACTATCTGGCCGGATTACATTTATTAGTTAATTTGAAATCTTTGCACTCAAAAAGTAACACTTGAATAGTAAGTCTACGATGCTCTACTATGTAATATAAGCTGTAATGGTGTGCAATAAAGAATACCTATTCTACTCTACCGACCAGTTGTAATCCGACGCGTCGCGCCAGCCGTTAAGACAAACCGCTTCCATTTTATTTGAAAACCGTAAACGACTCTATCAACTATTTGCAGCGCACTGTCTTTCGTTAGTTAAGTGTACTCGCGATATTTTTATTTACAACTCCTCTGTCTACACAACATTATGTGTGACGTTGTCCGGACTGTGGACAAACAGTTTGCTTGAGTCACTTACCCGGGAAAGGGCCACGTAAAGTTGACCATGCGAGAAACAGAGGCTCGTAAGATTCACGCCAGCAATTTTTAGCGTCTGCCCTTGAGCTTTATTTATTGTCATTGTAAAACAGACACTAACCAGAAATTGTATCCGTTTAAAACGAAAGGGAAAATTATTGGGTATTAGAGGTACCTACTTATTTCAGGGAATAAAAACTCGCTCACCCACACCACATCCAGTGAGTACTTCCGCTTCTATTATGTTGCGCTGTAAATTGATCACTCTCAGTCGGGTGCCATTACACAATTTGGGTGGGCATAAATTTCTCAATAAAATTATTGGCACGGCGACTTTGAGAACTATTTTATACGCAGGTAGCCCGGGTGCATTTAAAAAAATTTAAAATTCTATTGGATAATTGGTGGCTTTGTCTTGTTCAACTACTCTGTTAATAGATATATATTCTATAGATTCGCCACTAACACGCTCTATAATTCAATAAATTTCAAAGACTTGAATTCAAGCAACACATGTGTCTTTGGTTAATATTTAGTCTTTAGTTTATCAGAATTCGTTTATTCTATCAAAAGTTATCGCAATTTAAAATATACATACGTATATCCACATTGGTTATCAAGTGCTTTGGACTCAATTTGGGCAAAAAGTTTAGTAGCTTCTTTTCTAATATTTATATTGTCAGCGCTGGATCTTAACACTGACTTTTAATTTTGCCAGTGGTGCCAGCAAGGGGCAAAAGTACCGCTAAAATTATAATTTTAAGTAATACCAGATGCCACCACTTGCAAAATTAAAAGTCGGTGTTAAGATCCAGCGCTGACAAATTGAGTCCGAAGCACTTGATAACCTATGCGGATATATGTATATTTTAAATTGCGATAACTTTTTATAGAATAAACGATTCTGATAAACTAAAGACTAAACGTTAACCAACGACACAAAATATTCGTTTGTCATTATCTCGAACAAACAATTTAGCATATTCCTTGAATTCAAGTCTATTAAATTTATTGAATGACACTGCTAGGCTTCCATAGGTGATAGCGTGATGATTGTTGTTCAAGATTGTAATAGGGGCTTCAGGCAATATATTGGTGAAAACCGCATCAAAATCCGTTCACTGGTTATTGCGTGATGATTTAACAAACATACAGACAGACAGACAGACAATATTTCCAAAAAAAATTGTTTTGTGTTCTATATCGATTACATGTTACAATCCAATTGAAATTTCGCAAAAATATTCAGTGTACAGACAAAGTGCTCTTTCAGTTTTATTATAGTATAGATGGATTAATGTCGTACCGTAAGCAGACAATATCATTATATGATTAATATTTTTAATTGAATTTCATATCATCGCCGGGCTCACGTTGCTTTATTTAATATCATCATCATCATCATCATCAGCTTTTAACGGTCCACTGCTGGACTAGGCCTCTCCTTTGAAAGGAGGAATTGACCTACTATACCACGCTGGCCAAACGGGTTGGTATAGGGTTTGTATCAAGTTTTCTTCTCTTACAGTGCTGTTCTCTGCTTAATTTGCTCCCTCTGTCGGCTCTTCCATGGGATGATATGGGGTGATGACATTCCGTATTCTTAATCCGACACCACACGGACTTTATTTAATAATACGAAGTTAAAATTCGATAATTCTTTTGCTGTTGAGTTTTGCTGTTAATTTCTCCATGATACACATATCATATTATATATTTACCTACTGTTTGAACTGTATATGGACGTAAATCTTAATTCAATATACATACTTTAACTTGCCTTTCAACAGCAGCATTTGCGCAGTACTGAATCTAATGACCTGTAGTACCTTATTATTCCGAAAGAGTTCTACAAGACGGCAGTAGTTATTCTTAAGCATGGCTAATGAGACAAGTCAACGGGCTCTTCTAGTTGTCGATGAAAGACTACACACTCCGTACATCCCTACATCCCTACAAATTTTTATGTTTATCTAGCTATGCCCGCGGCTTCGCCCGCGTGGAAGTCGGTATCCTTTAAGTATCCCTTTCTTCTGATCTTAATGATCGGTTGATGAAAGTCACACTCATATTTAAGTTTCTTACTTACTGTATTAGAAAAGTAGTAACCTGTAGGTACCTGCCACCTAAATTCTTAGCTCTTTCTTTCAATAAATACTATCTGGCCGGATTACATTTATTAGTTAATTTGAAATCTTTGCACTCAAAAAGTAACACTTGAATAGTAAGTCTACGATGCTCTACTATGTAATATAAGCTGTAATGGTGTGCAATAAAGAATACCTATTCTACTCTACCAATACAAAAAACGGATAAAGCATACAACATGAATAATATTTTAATAAATACGCAATTAACTTTCTTCGTTCCTCCATAATTGATTGTACATGAAGATAACGAGATTCAGCGTTCCCTTTTCTTGTTAACCAGAATCAAAAGATATTCATCGACGTGGGAACAGTACTTCTTTAGAAATAAAAATGTTTCTCCATCTACATATATGTCATTGTTGCCATAGCGAGGAATACAAAACGGCGAAAAAATGATTTGTGGCACCATGAATGCCGTCCAAATTGGTACCCGGTTAATTTATCTTTACAGGAAAAAAGTTTTGAAATTATCTTTTCTGACATCTTTTAGGCAATGTTTTATTCTCATATTTGTTTTATGTTACAGTGTAAATGCCTTTTATTTTCAGTTTGGTTTCGAATTTAGAAACTTATTCACAAACAAAAAGTGAATGAAGTAAAGCTTTAAAGCATAAATATAAATCACGTTTCTACCAGATTTTTTTAAATGCCCATAAAAGCAGTCCTGTTTATTCTATTCATTCATTGAGGAACAAACAGAGCTCTGCCGCGCTTTTAATATTAAGCGATTAATTAATATTAAAGTCTTTATGAAATCAGTGTCACTCGGACAAAGACAAATGTATGACAGTAACATCTTAGAAAAACAATGCGTCAAGAGTACGCCTCTTAGCCACAAAAAATCTATACGAATTACATCAACTAAACGAACCATACCTTCCAGGCGAAAAGGGGCCATTACTACATTTTGTTCTTCACTAACAATATTACGTCTAACACAATTATCACCAGATATTTACCGTACAAACAACTCAAGTAAATAATCGAAGTAGCCGGCAAACTTCTAAATGCATGTTCGCACATATAAACAAGAATTTTTACCTCCCATCGTACTGATACAGTACACGACGCATACAAAACTTTACATTTACTTTGTACGTAGTGCAAAAGTTTTGATCCGCTGTTCGTGAATAGTTTCTTCTTAATAAAAACTTAGTTCCAACGTTCGCGGGTTTTTTCTTATTTTCAAACAAATATTTGTTTAGGCAAGTAATAGGCATTGAAAGAAATAAGTTCTTTGCACTTTTAACTTTGCTCGGTAAGTTTTACAAGCGGTGTTGGAACACAAGTAGGCTAGTCGAGGGAATCTTAAATTGAATGTAAAGTAAATCAGCTTATAATTTTAAAAATATTGTTTTCCTTATTGTTCTTTGGTAGTATATTTCATAAAATTTTATAATAATAGGAAATGCTATGAGCTGAAATACCCTATATTAGGTATTTTATAATGTTATACTGATTTAATGAAATTAACCAGCAGTAGTAGGGTGTTGCGAAATATACAAGAAAAAAAGGGATATGGTACTAAAATTACCAAGACAATTTCGTCCAACTACTATTGCAAAGCACAGTTAATACTTTCATCTTTTCTTGAGTGTCTGTGACGATACTGGTGTCGGAGTCACCCGAAGGTCTCCAACATGACCAGATATTCCTTTTAGTTTAATATTTAATTTAACTTCCCCATCGATAAGTTTTATAATATGTCTAAAATATGCATGGTCGGTCTGATAACGTATAGCCAATAATTCGCAAACAAAGATTTTTGTAAAGAATTTTGTAAGGCTTGGATAGAAATGGATAACCGCCGCCCAACGGGTCCCGCTGTCAGTGCCAAAGAAATTCTGCATTTAATTAAATGAGTCCAGGCAATATTTCTTTCTTGTTGACGAAACATGGACGTCAATGTACAAAACATTACAGCATTGGACACCCGCAGTATTTGTTTCAATAATATTTATAAAATGCGCGAACATTACTTTCATAAAACATATTGCTTTATGTTTAGGACGTTTTTTGATTAATATTTTTTTATTTCAAAAATAATTTGACAGTATAACATATACTGTTCAATTATTTTTGTTCTTGATTTTATATTCTTTCCGTCTATACGGTCAGCAAAAAAGTGGCCTATAAGTTTTCACAATGTCATGTAATAAATATACCTTATTGTGGTAGACAAATATTTTAGCTGGTAGTACTTGGATTTTAATGGACTTAACGGAATTATAAGACTTCGTTGTTTCTTCATAACTCTTTGGAGTAATGTAGTATCATAATAATCGTCTCAATCATGTAGACACAGAGCCATAGTCAAAAATGATTACACCGAGGTTTTATAAACCATTATTCTAAGCCACCACTTTAATCGTCGGCTTTACTATAACTTATCGCAATAAACTTTACATCAGTCACTGCTTACATACCATCATTTACACTACTTAGGAGCCCTAATAGCGACCCGAATTTATGAAGAACCTCCACTAAATCCCCGAAATGATGTTCGACATTTTATCCGAAATTGTAGATCTTAACTGAAATTGGATTCAGTTTTCATACATCAGCTGCCGAAAGGACTTGGACAAAATGTGCCCCACGTTGACCAGAAACAAGCGGTTGTAGATAAGTTACATAAAACATACAAAGAATTTTAAAGTTCTTTTTACATTCCATTGCAGTCGCTGAAAAGAAAATAATTTAAAAGAATTTGAAGTGATTTCCTTTTATTTGACTTTGTTTGAATCTACCAATAATGTTGCCACGTAACAATGCTAAAAGATTAGTGTAGGGAAAAATATAGAAACAGAACTGTAAGAGTTAAAATACGCGTAATCTTAAGAATGATTAAATCATTATAATTATATCATCATCATGATCATCAGCCTTTAACAGTCCACTGCTGGACTAGGCCTCTCCTTTGAAATAAGGAATTGGCCTACTATACCACGCTGGCCAAAAGGGTTGGTATAGGGTTTGTATCAAGTTTTCCTTCTCTTACAGTGCTGTTCTCTGCTTAATATGCTCCCTCTGTCGGCTCTTACGACACCCATGCACCATGGGATGATATGGGGTGGTGACATTCCATATTCTAAAACGTCACCACACGGACGATAATATGACGATAATTATATTATTTTCTATAAAAACAAACCTCTTAATAATAAATTAAAAATACGTTCAAAATATAGTTCTAAATCCACTTACTGACAGGGTTATTTTAATCCAGCTCTGGTATCACCAAGCTAATGTCAAAATAGTTGACATGTTGACTTATCGTCTTATCCATAGAGTAAAGTAATACTACGGAGGTACTATCTTTCTACGTACGCGCCTTTTTGGTTATAGTTTACTTCTAGACGAGAGTATTAATTATACTTATATTTTATATGATGAGAGTCCCTCAAGCGAAGATCAAAAATAAATAATTTAAACTTAGGACAATAAAATGCATCAAAACTAAAATAGATTATATAACTAATTACATTATATCAAAACATTGTGAAATATTGTCAAAAAATATGTCATTAAACATTTATTTCCAACCTTAACAACTTTTGACCACTGCTGCTTACCTGAATGCGCCTTTCTTATTGCATAACTAGAAGACTTGTTCTTTAAAATTATATATGTTTCATCTCTGTACTTGCTGGGGCACAGTCCCATATGATTTTTGTTCATATCCTTTAATTTCCCCCCTAAAAACAGGGTTTACAAAAATTATAAGGTAATACTGCCTCGTTGGTCTCGCGGCATAAATGTGCGCGTGGGATCGGGAGGTCCCGGGTTCGATTCCTGGGTCGGGCAGTGTTATTGGGTTTTTCTATCACGAAATTCTCAGTAGCAGCACGGAGTCTGGAAATGTGCCCGGTACGGCAATAGGCTCGCCCCTTATTACGTTGGACTAAAGTATATCTGGCGAAAAGTGGGTGTAGAAATACACCTCTGCCTACCTCTTCGGGGTTATAGGCATGAGACTATGTATGTATGTATGTATAAGGTAATCAATTTTGTTCACAAAAAGGCGAGGGTGCCTTAAATCCCTTCTGCGGATCAGTTGTAACAATACGGGTATTTCCTGTAGGAGCGGAATGTGGGAACAGACGTTTCGAATATCTTTAAGCGAACAATATCATGCTACATCTGTTATTGTTTTCAGGACGTCAACTTAGACAGCTCGATGTTCGAGTGATCAGGTGATTGTTTGCTTGTGTTTCTCGGCTTTGTTTTCATCTGAATCCGGGTCACGGAATGTCTTTAATAAAACGTTAGGAAATTTATGATGGTAAACAGCAATATTTGTTGACCTTAAAAACTGTTTAATTTCGGCTGTTAGTTCGCAAGCTATGAATACTAGATGAAAAATACATACATAAAGTAATTTTCGTTTGTGTTTTAGTCATTATGTGATATACGTCGGTTTCTATTTTTTTATATGTTGGCAATACGTTTATAAAAAAGAAAATGCTTTGATCTTTATATTGATGAACGGGAAGCTAGTATATTTTTGGGATCTCAATCGGTTACGATGTACTAAAACGTCAGGAAATTGTGCCGAGTTCTCTGAATTATGATTTTCCATAAAAGCTACCTGAAACAGGTGATCATTTACACGCCGAACATTGATATAATCATTCATTTTAACACGCTTTTATTAGGTCGACATGTAGTAACTAACTATGTAATGGAATCGAAGCTAACTAATTTAACCATCTTCCAAGGGTCGTAGCGTAATGGCAGCTGTATGTAGTTCTGATGACAATACAATAATATGGTACTGTCGAACTGATCTGATGATGGAGCCGGAAGATATGAACTGGAACTCGACATGTATGTAACTATGTAATGGAATCTAAGGTAACTAATTTAACCATCTTCCAAGGGTCGTAGCGTAATGAAAATTGGCAACTGTATGTAGTTCTGATGACAATACTATAATATGGTACTGTTGAACTGATCTGATGATGGAACCGGAAGGTATGAACTGGAACTTGATGATGGAAAATCGTATCATAGCTATTTTGGATTTCTTAGAAAAGTCTTGTAATGAACTTTGACCACGATTAGGTTTCAAGGTCTGATGATGAAGCCGGAAGGTAAACACTGGCATTCCATGATGGAATATCGTATCATAGTCGTGTTTGCACTTGGGAGAAAGGCCACGTAGTGGACTTAGAACACGATCAGCTTTCAACGTTATAACAAACCAATTATATATTGTAGCCCACGCAGTGGTGTACTAAGGATCCCGTACTTTTGCGGCTGGACAGGACTATGTGGCCCTAAGTAGAGTAAAATCACTTAGTGGTCTTCAGATTGAAAAGCTAGATTGTTCTTAGCTGACGGATAAAACACCATGCAATACAGGCGCACTGGTGGAGATGGAGAGGATGCGGGCTCATTCGCCTACTTAAAATAAATGTATAAATCTTTAAAATATTTCAATTATCAAAGAATAGTATATAAAAAAGTATAAAATAAATTAGAAGTTTAAAAAACACGTCGTGTTTGTCCGTGTGGTGACGGATTAAGAATACGGAATGTCACCACCCCATATCATCCCATGGGTTTCGTAATAGCCGACAGAGGGAGCATATTATGCAGAGAACAGCACTGTAAGAGAAGGAAAACTTGATACAAACCCTATACCAACCCGTTTGGCCAGCGTGGTATAGTAGGCCAATTCCTCCTTTCAAAGGAGAGCCCTAGTCCAGCAGTGGACTGTTAAAGGCTGATGGTGGTTAATAAACACTAGAAAAATACGTTAGTTAGTATTTGTATTTGTTAACAATAAAGTCTTTTCTGTTCCAGCGCCCCACGCTTTTACAATCAAATATTATAATTAAAAGCATATAGTTTACACTTCAGCCCAGAAATAGAGACAACTTGAACTATCCATATTTTTTTTTGTTTTACGTGCATTTATAAAAGCGTGTTTTTCTAGTGTTTTTTAAACTATTAATTTATTTATACAAAAGGTTTGATGTTATTAATAGTTCACAAGACTTATTTTTTTAACTAGTTGAAAGTAATTGGCGCTGTTTTTATAAGAACGGTTTATTACACTGTAATGTCAATATTAATATTTGTTTTTTCATATTTCATTTATATCAATTTAGATCCTACTAGCAGTCGCCCGTAGCTTTGCCTGTCTTAATATTTCCACCCCTATTTTGGCCGCTATTGGTGGAATATTAAAAAAATATGCTTAGTACTGCCTACGTCATAATATAAACCTACTGCCTAAATTTCGTATTTCTAGCATCAATAGTTTAGGCTCTGCTGTGTTATGTCAGTCACTGAATCGGTGTTGAAGTAGTAAGAAAAATCAAAACAGGGGGCCAATTCTGCTATTTTTATTTGACATTGATATCATATTTTGAATGGATTTAAAAGCGGTATTTTGATCACCTTATGTCATTATCGTTTAATTTAAAATAAACAGTTCGTCGTTGACACATACGATCTCGTTACAATTTCATTCAAATATCATATAATTTAGAAGAATACGCTTTTTGTGACGTAAGTATGACACTGACATCATATCACGACTATATTTATTTAGCGGAATTTGGCCCCTTGTCTAAAATACACACACCAACAACTATGTTTACTGCTATGCCAGGCAAAGCGTAAGGGCCAGATTATACAAGAACCAAAAATCTTATAATTGTGTGCTTTATGAGCATGTGATAATATATAATTGGGTTCATTCACCTCATTGATTTTTCTTTTCAAAAACCAATTTCCTAACGTAACAAGTTGCAAACGAGCGTAATTTTGTTTTACAACTTTTTGCTTACGAATTTAACGTAAAAAGTATTATTATAATACATTTTCAATGATTGGAAGAAGAATGGATTCCATGTTTGGTTATTCTATTTTTTATGAATTTTGTCGATCTTAGAAAAAATAATATCTACACAACAACCCATAGATCGATGCATGAAATATTTATCGTACAGCCGGTGGTAGTTTTTAGAAGTAATATTTGTGTTACTATTAGAACTACTCTCTGCTTCAACCGCCGTAATAGTAATTCATTCGAAAAAAAAAATACATTTTCTATTCTTCAGTAATATAACGTGCCATGACTTAATTTCAGCTCCCTCTCAAAAAGAAAGCAGAAAAATTACTTAAAAATTCACAAATCAAATTTGAAATTAAACAAGAATCTAGAAGGTAGCTAAATTTCCTATAAAACCGACCGATACTTCACGCTGGCAGTTAGGAAATTCTCTCTATATGCTCATAAATAAATTAACCGCGGCAAGAATTGATTCAACGTCTGGGTAATGTTGCGACACACAAAAAGCCGATGGAGAATGAAAAAGCAATTATCGACGTGTCTTACCTCGCAGCATTTTCAATAAACGCGTTAACTTTTGTAAATAAACTAAGATAGAATTTTAGAGCTCTTCAAGGGTTAAGTGGAGTGTTCGCTGTTGGTTTTCGTCATTTGAAAGAATTATTTTAGGTAACAGGCTTGTTATTTGCCTTTGATAGTTCAATTTGTGATATCAATCGGCCGATATTCAACGGCTGTGAGTTTCGTTTTCAACATCTAATTTAAATTCGGCATTCTAAATTTATTTATTTATTTTTATTTATTAAATCTTTATATACACAATAGTATAAAGGCGGACTTAATGCCATGGGCAGTCTCTCCCAGTCAACCTTAGAGTGGTGCAGAGAGAAAAGAGGTAGGTGTAATATAATGAAAATTAATTGAACTAACATCAATTATAACTAACTATATTGTATATTTATTTTTATTTTTTATTTAAAACTTTATATACACGCAGCGTATAAAGGCGGACTTAATGCCGTAGGCATTCTCTCCTAGTCTACCTTAGAGTGGTGCAGAGATTAAAAGTAGGTGTATTCCAGAATTATGTGAAGGAGGACCTTTTTAGCATAGATCTAGTACACATATACATAGTTTAAAATACATACATACATTTGATACTACAAGATTATAAAATAATTATATAAAATAAATAATAATTATATCTAAACTATACATATCTAAGAATAACAATATTAAATATATAATTATATACATAAATATCTATATATTTATATACATATAAAAATTATTCAGATTCTTCGGCCAACTTATCCAATAACAGCTGTTTTACTCTTAATTTAAAGCTATCCTTTGTAGTAGACATCCTGATTTCTAGAGGAAGGGCATTCCAAAGAAGGATTGCCTGAATGGGAAAAGAAGAGTGAATTAAAGCGGAAGTATGGGAAGGACAAAGTAAGAGGAGATTATGGGAAGAAAGAAGGTCTCGATCATGGTTGGAACACAAGTATTGAAAATAAGAACTAAGGTATTTTGGGGAATTGGGAGACATAAGGATAGAGTAAAGAGTAGTGAGGGCACGCATACTGCGTCTTTGACGAATAGGAAGCCACTTCAACTGAGAACGATAAGTAGATACATGATCATACTTGCGAAGATTAAAAATAAATCGAATGCAGTTATTAAGAAGACGATACAGTTTGTTGAGAAGTTCTGCATTCAGGTCATAGTAGCATACATCACCATAGTCGATCAACTGGAAAACCAAAGTTTGCACAAGCATAGTCTTGGTCTTGGGTGGAAGGAAGTTCCTTAAGCGATTTAGAGCACGTAGGGTACCGGTAATTTTCTGACTGACTTGAGTTACTTGGTTTCGCCAACTCAAAGTGCAATCCATGTGTAAACCAAGGTTCTTGACCACTGGACAGAAATTTATAGCGGTTTTATCGTACATTAGCGTAGGCAGAGTTGTTATGTCTAATCTTGTGATTGACCATTGGTTGCCAATAATAATGGCTTGGCATTTGTTGGGGTTTACAGACAAGCCAAACTTGTCTGACCAAGTTTTAATTGCAAGTAAATCCCTGTTAACCTTGTGAATTGCTACTGAAACATCCTCAACAGTTGCCTGAGAGTAAATTTGCAAGTCATCGGCATACAAATGATAAGCACACTGAAGATTTTGTGTTAATAAACATAGAAAATAACAAGGGAGAAATAATACCGCCTTGAGGAACACCAGAGTTGTTGTCACGCCAGTTCGATGATGACTCATCGTGGCGGACAGACTGCTGGCGACCCCGAAGATAACTCGAGAACCAATCCAAAGCATCGGATGAGACCTTAAGATGAGAGAGGAGGTAAATTAGGATGTCGTGACTGACGGTATCAAAGGCATTTGAAAAATCAACCAATGTCAACACTGGACCTTGGTGTTTTCCACGCCCTCCCTAATATCGCCAGTCACTTTAAGGAGTGCGGTAGAAGTGCTATGTCCAGGCCTGAAACCAGACTGGAAAGGACTCAATAGGTTGTTGATGTATACAAACCTGGACAGTTGCTGTTGCACACAGGACTCGAGAACTTTGGATAAGAAAGGAAGAATGGATATGGGACGAAAATGCGACGGGAGTGAAGGATTTTGGATTTTCGGCAAAGGAATAACGTATGCTTTACGCCATAGGGATGGGAAAGTGCCAGAAACAAGGGAAAAATTTATGATATGAGTGATGGCTAGGAGGACTTGATCCAGGATAGTGGTGATCATTCATCGACTGATGTTGTCACTTCCAGTAGCATTGGATTTGATGGAAAGGATTGCCTTTTTAATCTCATTCGATGTCAGTGGAGAAAAGTGGAAGGATTCGATATCGGGTTGAGTTAAACCACTAAGTAGTTCACCGTGAGGCACTTAGTTTGGTGATCCAGTGACGTGGTAGTTGTGAAATGTTTATTCATATCATCCAAACTAAGCGCCCCAAGGCAGTCAACACGACGCTCCTTGCCGATGCCTAAGGTTCCGAGGAACTTCCAGACATCGGCAGCGGATGAGGATGAAATGTTATGAAGTATGTGTTGGCGTTTTGCGTTGCGTACCATCTGATTACACCGATTTCTTGCAGAATTGAACAGACTCCAGTTCTCTTCACAGCGGTCCTTTTTATAATTATGAAAAGCCCGGTCCCTATGGCGCATCGCCATACGCACGCTTCTCGTAATCCAGGGTGCCGGTGAACGCTTTAATTTTATTTTCCTTGTAGGTGCATGGACGTCATACAATTTACAGATGGTAGTGTTAAACAAAAGAACTTTATCATCAATCCTGGTCGCAGATTCCATGGGTTCCCAGTCGATTAAAGCCGCATCTTCCTGAAGTTTGTTTAAATCCATGTGACCAAAACAACGTCTGTGCAAAACTTTAGGTGAGGATTTGGGAGGTTTAAGGCGGTATGAAAGGAAAATAAGGTCGTGACGGGAAAAACCAGGAGCAGGATGTTGACCACGGAAAGAGGCTAGGGTAGGAGAAGACGTGATGATTAAGTCGAGCCAGGTATCCTCTCCATCGTTGTTATGGTGAGTGGGTTGCAGTGGCAGGATGTGGAGGCTGGCTGACTCAATGACATCACGGAGTTTACGGGAACGACTGGATTGGTGAGAAAGAAGGTGGGTGTTGAAAATATCTAAATGATACATTCACATAAATACGTAATGTAATAGAAACATATATAAAAGTAGATAAATATACAAAGGCATATATATATATATATATATTAAACCACATGAAACTTAAACGACTTAAGGTACAATCGCCGACTCAGCCAATAGAAGTTCCTTCACCTTGAACTTGAAAGTGTGCTTCGTCTTGGCCATCTTGATTTCAAGAGGGAGGGCATTCCAGAGAAGGATAGATTGAACAGCAAAAGAGGAATGAAGAAAGTTAGAGTTGTGAGGAGGTACCGTGAGGAGAAGATTATGAGATGAACGGAGGTTTCGTTCATGGTTGGAACATAAGTATTAGAAGTAGGAAGATAAATACTGGGGAGAGGTTGAAGATGTAAGAATAGTATAGAGGGTAGTGAGAGCACGCAATCTACGGCGCTGACGTATGGGAAGCCATTTTAGTTGGGAACGATAAGCAGACACATGGTACACTCTTGGACACATACTTGCGAAGATTCAAAATGAATCGAATGCAGTTGTTTAGAAGACGGTCAAGTTTATCAAGGAGATCTACATTCAGGTCAAAGTAACATACTTTACCACAGTCGATGAGGGAGAAAATTAAAGTCTGAACAAGCATTGTCTTTGTCTCGGATGGTAGAATGTTCCTTAGACGGTAGAGAGCGCGCAGAGCACTGGTGAACTTTCGACTCACCTGAGTTACCTGGACTTGCCAATTCAGCGTGGTGTCTATGTGTAGCCCAAGGTTTTTGACAGCAGGCCATAAATCGACGGTGGTCCCGTTAAAGGTTATGAGCGGCAGGATCGATAAGTCTAGTCTTTTTAACATCCATTGACTAACCACAATGATGACTTGGGTCTTGCTAGGATTAACGGCTAGCCCAAACTTGTGACACCAGGACAATAAAGCGTTCAGGTCATTATTGATTTTGTCGATCACCTCAATGATATGTTCCACACTTACTTGGGAGTAAATCTGCAAGTCATCGGCATACAAATGGTAAGGGCACTGAAGATTTTGAGTTAAGAGATTTATAAAAATAGAAAATAAAAGAGGAGAGAGAATGCCGCCTTGAAGAACGCCAGAAGTAGTATCAAACCGTCTCGACGATAACTCGTTGACGTGAATCGACTGCTGGCGACCTCGAAGATAATTTGAGAACCAATCCAAAGCTTTAGCCGAGACCTTGAGGTGGAAGAGGATAGATAATAGGATATCGTGACTGACGGTATTGAAGGCATTTGAAAAGTCAATTAATACCAAAACAATAATTTTGGTGTTTTCCATGGCCTCACAAATATCGCCAGTCACTTTAAGGATAGCGGAAGTTGTGCTATGACCAGGTTTGAAGCCTGATTGCAGAGGACTCAACAACTTGTTGTGTTGAATAAAATGAGAAAGTTGCTTGTGCGCACAGGCCTCTAGCACTTTAGACATAAAAGGTAGGATAGACGATAGAATAGGACGAAAGTGTTCAGGGAGGGTCGGATTTCGGATTTTAGGAAGAGGTATTATATAGGCCTTGCGCCACAGGGAGGGAAAAGTAGATGTTCAAGGATCGTCGTGATCATACGACGACTAATATTGTCACACCCCACAGCATTAGATTTTATGGATAGGATGACCTTTTTGATCTCGTCTAGAGACTCTGGAGAAAAGCAAAAGGAATCAATGTTGGGTTGAGGTAACTGAACGTGATCCAGCGAAGCAGTAGTGGTGAAATATCGGTTGATATCATCCAAGTCGTGAGTCCCATGAAAATCAAGACGCCGCTGTTAGCCAATGCCTAGAGTTCCGAGGAACTTCCAGGTACTAGCAGGCGATGAACAAGAGATATTATTGATAATATGTCGGCGTTTAGCATTGCGCACCATCTGATTGCACCGATTTATTGCAAACTTAAAAAGCATCCAATCTTCCAAACATCGATCTCTCTTATACTTTCTAAACGCACGGTCTCTACGGCGCATTGCCATCCGAACACCCTCTGTAATCTAGGGTGCTGGTGGACGCTTCAATTTAATCCGTTTCACAGGAGCATGGACGTTATAAAGATCACAGAAAACGGCGTTTGATACTTGATACTTGATGGCACGGGCTGTTTCCGCAACTCCACGTCTTGGCGTGTATTTTGCGTGCGGGTGGGAATGGTGTCGTCATTCCAGCCACCCCAGCTCTTCGAGGAAGGCCAGCAGACTCTTGATGTGGCCCACTGCTTCCCTCAGGGTGCTGTGTCTTGTCAGGTACTGCTGCCTGTACTGTGCGACCTCAGGGCAGTCGAGGAGCAGGTGGGCTGCCGTCTCGTCTGCTGCCATACAGGCCCTGCACAGCGGGCTGTCGGTGATACCTATAGTAAATAGGTGTTTATTAAGGAATCCGTGTCCTGTGTAGGCGGCCGTGACTGTCCGCAGTTGTTGTTTGGACAGCCGGAGGATTTGTTTAGCTATCTTACCGTCTACTGCGGGAAGAGCCTCCTTGGCCTGCCTACATGTTTCAATACCAATCCAGGACTGGTTGTGTTGGGTCCTGGTCCTATTTCTTACCAGGTTGCGATAAAATCCAGAAGGGAGGGGAATAATGGGCTCGGGTCCCACCACCTCTAAAGTGGCCCCTCTTCTGGCAAGTACGTCGGCTGCGTCATTCCCTCTAGAGCCACTGTGGCCCTTGATCCATTGCAGTGTTAATTTGTTTTGTTTACCTACCTCTGTTAGTTTCTGGTGGCATTCAAGCGTGAGCGCCGAGGTGATAGTATGGCTTTTGAGGGCTGAGAGGACTGCCTTACTATCTGAGAGGATCCTAATGGATCGTTCCCTTACCTCACGTGCCATGATTGCTGTGGCAGCTAGGATTATGCCAAAACATTCGGCCTGGTAGACCGTGTTGTAGGCTCCCAGCGGTGCTGCGATGTTGATATTTAGGTCCTCGGAGAATACTCCTGAACCCGTACCTGTATCAAAACGGCGTTAAAAAATCCACTTTTTCATCCACCGTAGAGGCGGATACTAAGCTGTCCCAGTTTACCATAGAAGCGTCTTGCTTCAGCTTATCCACATCCATACAATCAAAACAACGCATGTGCAGAACTTTAGTGTGGCTTGCAACGGTAATACGTGATTAATATTTTACATATATAATTTAGATCACTTTTCCTTTTTACTTTGATAGTCTTTATTCAAATTTTCTTGTACTGTTATGTAAAGCCCAGGAGGCCCGATTATGACAGGATTATCTTAAAATTGTTAGCTATAATAACCTTTAATTTGATAATGATGAAACCTGTTCAATTCTGTAGAGCTGATATTATGATTAACTTTTAAGTTGATTTCGGAGTTTCCAAATCAGGGATCAGGATTTAATTTCATCTACTTAGTTTCAGTTCAGTTTCAACGGAGATAAATGTTATTTATTCGTGGAGTACTACAAAGAAAATCAATTTTTAATTTGGGATTACCAGATAAAATGTCAGCTGTGTTTTGTATAGTGTCAATTAGAGTTCCAAGTTAAGGTTAAAAAAAATCACACCTAAACTAGTAAGCCGTCCATGAAAATGTAATTTATTACTTTTGTACTTATTATAATATACTTCGCAATATCGTCATCGTCTTAGCGTTATCCCAGTTGAATGCAAAACTTATACGCGCGGGGTCCGCTAACTAGTCTAACCAGATATGACAGAATATCAGCATTTTCACAGAGCGACTGCCGTCTAACCTACGCAACCCAAAGGGATAGCGATATTCCATGATTTAGACCAGTACCAGTTTATTTGAGAGTACTGGTTCACCGTATCGACTGTAAAAGATCGTCATGACAGCCGGTTCCGACGGTTTAACGTGCTCTCCGAGGCATGGGGCAAACGATAATTAACAATTTAATACGCACATTACTTCGAAAAGTCAGTAGTAGTACGTGCCGTGAATTCGAATCCGATATCTTATATACTTCGCAATATATCCACAGATGAAACTTACAATCACCAATCTATTTCTATACTACCATAACCATGAAATATTGCTCAATATAATACTGCAGCATAGCGTAATTCAAAATCCATTTGATAATATTATGCAGGAACTATACGAGACCATCGTAAATGTTGTTGGTTAGTACGTGACGTAGCGAACCAACCGCCAACCAAGTGCATCAAAGTTGACAATTTAATTTGTCCAACTGGAAACTGATGTTCTCATTTCGAGATAAGTAATGTACTGCAAAATATTCCGTCCTCTGGTAAACCGGATTCTGGTATTGACTTGGTTTGTTCTATAGGTCAATATATTGCTAATACGAAAGTATGGATTTTACATAGTAGGTTTCCGGGTCGTTTGATGGTCTCTGAGTTCTCGCAAATAACTAGGTCAAATTAAATATTTACATTTGCTAGACTGATTTAATTTCGAGGAGTAGATTAAGATAATGTGGTTGATATTATTTAGCTGCAAAATATAAACATAACGGAATGGTCATCAGTACAGGACGTCGATTGACTACAAAACGGAAGTGCGAAGGTGCGCTTCGACAGAGTCTAGTGACGTTCACTAGAGTTGAAGAGGGGGGATGACGGTTGACGTTCAACGGAGCAACGACAACTATCACTTCTCTTGGAGACTCCGGGCGGGCAACAAGTACCTAGAAACTGTCACTCGTTTCGTGTTCAGTAATATAAAATAGTTATAGTCAGTTTTGTTAGATTTGATTTGGTGTGAACTTATAACGAACTGTGATGTGAAGTGTTGATACCGGCCAAGAATCAAGCATTCCGCCGTCATCAGAAGTGGGATCATGGACCAGCGTGACCACAAGGCGCGAGCGAGGGCGACTGCTAACACTGCTATGTTGGTGAATTAGCTGAGCTGCCAACTGCAACCGTGGTGAGCGTATTTTGTCTGATTTTTTTTATTGGTACTACCAATTTTTTTTAGTGGCGGTGGTAGTAAAACATTGCGCGTTTAACCTTGTAAATGTCATGGTCATTGTGGTGATATCGCCATCACATCGTACCGAGTGTTGTAGGTTCGATTCCTACAGGAGGCACTGAGTTGTGGAACCGTTTGACCTTTACGGTGTCGTGTTTCTCATGGCATGGTCTCATGAATGATCTTCTTTTTGATGGCTTAAAAGGATTTGATGTTCAGCAATGGAACTTTTTTGTATTTTTTTTGTGACCAATCACAGAGGTTTGCATGACTCCACCGTAGGGGTCATGGACGCGCAACGCATACGTTTTACTTGACACCAGGAGTCACGGAAGTTTCAAAAGTTAAAATAGCTTACCTTTTCATGTGGAAAAAAATTGATATATGCAGGTCACTTTGTTTTTTCTTCCACCATGTGAAACATTTTCCAAAATACACAAAAATTATTCACGAAGTTCCTTTTCTCACTGCAATAATATTGACACGGATAGACGACGCGACGGTTATATACATTAATTTAGCACAGGTCACCGATATCACTTCACAAAAACCATTTATTCATAGCAGCGAAAAATTTGCGCCGTTTTGACGATCCGACGGATAACATTTCTCACTCACAAAACATATTTATACCTATTTATAACAAAAACAATACGAAATGTCTTATTAACAATGGATTCTAAGACAACTTTGTGAGAAACGTATCTATATTTAGTAAAATAATTAATAAATACTTACATAAAATCATTTAAAATATGGAGGACGGCTAGCAGCCAACGCCCGAAAATTGCATCACAAAAATTACTAAAAATTTTTGTAAATGTTTTTATAACTGGCTAAAAAATATTTAAAACATA
Organism: Euclidia mi; assembly: GCA_944739405.2. Classification (NCBI taxonomy): domain Eukaryota; kingdom Metazoa; phylum Arthropoda; class Insecta; order Lepidoptera; family Erebidae; genus Euclidia; species Euclidia mi. The sequence goes on from OX123191.2 coordinate 31,679,851, forward strand.
TACGTCACTAAATTGTCAATAATTTAAAAAACCCAGGCAATTAAACAACGGTTATTAAAATTAAAATACATATATATTAAAATTCACCGCTTTAACAACAACAGTACTCACATTAAAAGATACATAATATTCGTCATGAAACGCACAAACGGTAAGTGCAACTCTCAGCTTGACAAATTAATACGAGCATGTTACCAACAAATTTAATGATTTTAATGTGAACTTTTAAAATATAAAAGCACTGGGCGTATGAAAAGCTTTGAAGCATAAAACTGCTCCATTTGAGGGTCCTACCATTAAAATATTTGATGTTGACGCCGGAATTCGGCTTAGAAATTGCGTCGTGGCTTAGAGATGTTACCATTTGGATTCTTTGGGAAATATTCGTCAGGAAGTCAGGTAATCTACGTTTTCGAGTTTGTTTTAACTTTAATATCTAATTTGAAAATTTTTGGATGTTATAACATTTTTGTCATAGATAAATATTATTATATTTTAAATCAATAGTCTTTTATACTATAAATAATTTGATATACCTTAAGTGATCCTTTTCATTTATCGCCCTTTTTCTTTAACTCGGGCCCTAAAGGTTGCAGCCTGATATGCTATTCTTGCTAATGTCAATGCTTGGCTATAATTATTAGGTCGTCAACTGTAAAAAGTATTTGCAAATTCAATAGGGTTTCTGAGATTAGCGTGTTTATAAGACAAACTCTTCAGATTAACTTCTACGTTAGATCGTACCTGACATGTAATGCCAGAAAACATTATTGCCACAGTACTTATTTTTGCCTCCGTGGTCCAGTGGATAGCGTATGCGACTGCTGATCGGAGGTCGGGACCTCCGATCAGCAGTCGCATACGCTATCCACTAAATCCACAAAAACCCAGTAACACTTTTGCCCGACCCGGGGGTCGGGCAAAAGTGTTACTGGGTTTTTCCGAATTCTCAGTAGCAGTCGAAGTCTGGTGATGTGCCCGGTAACGGCAATAGGCTCGCCCCCTATTACGTGGGACCTAAAAATTCATGGCGAAATGTGGGTGTGGTGTTACACCTCTGCTTACCCCTTCGGGGATACAGGCGTGAGTCCAGAAAAAAAACATTTATTTTTGCAAAATCCTAGCTATGAAACATTTAAAGATAGAAAAATTCGGCATAAAACAACCCTACGTTCTATACAACTGGAATGATGCCCGGCGGCTTTCTGCGGCCGAAGCCGGCGGCACCGACGCCCGCCAAAAGCCAGCGGCATGAGCCGTGCGACAAAAGCCGGCGGCCCATGCCACCGGCACTGTGTGTAGCAGCCATAAAAGTGCACAAAATAAATTTTGCGAGGATTTTCTTTAACATATTATTACTTTTCGCTTGGATGGACATGAGAAATGGGATGCGTAGCCTCGCTTCTTTATTTCTGAAAGTTAAAGCAGAAGGTATGCATATATTATTATCGCAGTGCATTCTTAGAACATTTGTCTTGTGTAACGGAAAAGGTGAAGTTATTGCTACATATAAGCCACTGACAAATTTTTAGACTGTGCTGCAACAGAGAAATTCCCAACAGAATATAATAAGATCAAAGCAAAGGATCTACTGGAAATGCTTTAGGCATAATAATAATTATGTGAAAGAAACTATATTGAAAGATTCTGTGCAGCAGAAACATAATAAGACAAAATCAAAAATAGAAATTATTTTTGCCACTTTCATAATAAATCAACCATTATTTTTATTATTTTGCGGAATAGGTTCTGTATATTTTTCATATCAATTTTGAAACTTTTTACATTTCATTGACAAATTAAGAGCCTCAATATAAAATTTGTTCCTAAAGAGGTGTCTTTTTAAAACAAATTAATCCAACATTGGCTTAAAGCAACATCTCGGCGAAGTTCAGGTGACAGTTATACCGTGGCAAAGGTTATGCTAAAACATGGTAATTAGACCCTGAGCTAGAAGACGAACAGCTCTTGGGTCCAAACCAAAGTTACGCTAGGAAATGGAAATCTTTATTATTTTTTTATGTGGCAGTGGACAGGAATTTAATAAATCCTGACTTTAGTATCGGTAGATTACCTTTATGGTTTCCTAAAAACCTGACGTAAAAGTAATTCCCTTAATTCATTGTCACTGTAACAGATGGCGTTGATATAAAATTGAATTCAACCCTAGTAAGTTCGCTAAAATTGCCCAACGAAAAATCTTTCTTCTTAGTATGTCATTAAGGTCTAAAATGGAATAATTTCAAGTTGTAATTCATCATTTGTGGTTAGTAAACTGCTTTAAGTCTTTGGTATTATTGCGTTGTTATGTTAGTTCAACGATCTAGAAACCCAGTTTATCAGTAAGTTTTTGATGAAGGGGGTTGGTGTGTAGATTTGACCGTCTTTCGGCTTCAGTTAAAGCTTATGAGAGAAATGAGCTGCTGGGGAAATCTTACATATGTATCAGGAGTTTGAAATTTATTTGAAATTGTCTTCTTGTTTGTGCTTTCACTTTTGCTAGGTTTTTGTGACAGGTTTCTTGCCTTTGTAATATTGCAAACAATTTTTCACAGTTTGGAGTTTCTTCAGGTGTCCATAGTCATCCATGTTGTAAAAATATTAAGACTGAAAGGAATAGCTTTACTTACAAGTACATGTGAAAGCCACAAATAAGCAAACTCTATGGTCTTGGCTATAAATTACCATGGTTAAACCTCCTGTGAGAGTAATAATTTCTGAGAAGGAGGTTATAACTACCTAACATTTGGTGACCATCTACGGTGCCCATGGGAAGTCATGTGTTCAGCTGTTCCTGAAGGTACAGTTCCTGAAGATGCCTATAAGGATAGGCAAATGTTAAGACAAAAGGTTCACATATCTTGTTCAACGAAAGTGAGAAAATATTTTCGCATGTATATCAAAATTTAATCATAACAAAGCTATTGAAACAGAAATATAACCAAATAGAATACAAAGGAGATATTCGTTCAAAGGAATCAAATTTGATTCTAGATCACAATATACGTATATCGTTAGTTTGAAGAACATCTATACACTCAAAGGTGTGTTTGTTTCTTTAGATTCCGTATCCAATTGTTATTGTACCGATATCAAGACATTACCATTTTCCCATTGTCCATGTTACACGGTTATCTTTAAATTTACACCGCATTTTGTTGGCAGTAAGGTACAATTTCGTAGAACAATGTACTTGTCTAGACGCTTGTTGTTTAAATAGCGGAAAATAGAATACGATACTCTGTGAAAAAGCTTCGTCGTAGAATTTTGAAATGCCGCTCGGTTCTGTTGGAATGATTTTTACTTGGATACCAAATTCAATTTCATTTTTTTAATGTGGTCCTACAATGCATGAAAAAAAGTAAAAATGGAAAGTAATTACGACTGCTAATTTTCACGTATTTTTTTTCGTAATAATGAATTATTATTCCATCATTTAACGACCTTTATAAATATCTTATTTTTAGTCAAATATTAGTGCCAGCAAGTAGCAACATAAAATAGTGTAAACATTAATCTTCGTCTTTAGAATTCAAAGAACTTTATCACTGTTCACTAAAGATTTTATGGCAATACCAGATGTCACAGATAATTATTTGAATTGATAATTACGGCTGGAAGCCGACCATGAACCAAAGTGAAAGAATGACAGTTCAGTGTGACCATAGTCAGAAATTTTCAATAGACTAAACAAAATGTTACTTAATCGATATAATCGATTTGACTTATCATAAAAACTAATTCTATTTCAAACAGCGGGTGTCCAAGCACGGTTACTGAGCCCCCCCACCACGACAAGGTGGAAATCCCACGTGGAGGGGGGAGCGTCACGAGGGAACCTAAAATAACCTAGTTACTTGAGTTATAGTAACCCAAAAATAGGAGCCCTCTTTTAGCTCCGTCAACTTAGTTTTTTTTATTAAAAAATTAGGACATTTCCCAACTCATACTGGTAAATCTTAGGATTTACTGGGAAATCATAAGATTTACCGCACTTCGGGCTTTTACAGTAACATATAAATTAACACATTATACAGAATTGTGGAGACATCGGTCCCACTTTATCGCTTACGATAAGAGTCTTTAGGATGCTGTCCGGCAGTCTATAGTCCCATTTCTGAGTTGGCTATTGTACATTCACTGACTGCACGTCTGGCATAGTGGTTTAACCGGCCGGCTCGCCGCTTGACAGAAAGCTCTTAAACATAATATGACAAACATATTTTCTGAGCGTATCTACACTTATCTATACTATAGTAAAACTGTAGAGGTGAAATAGTCTGTACATTAAAAATATTTTGACGAAAATTAGCTAAAAAAATCTAGGAAAATGCTAAAAAGCAATACTTGATCATTTTTAGAATTTATGTCTGTCTGTCTGTCCGACGTCTTTCCCTATGTTGCTAAAGATCTCTAAAATTGCTAAATTGATTTCAATAAAACTTACACTCATGTACAAGGAATACTCAAACCTATAAAATAGTATATGTTACATCACAATCGGTTGAGTGGTTTTCGGTGTACAGCTTGACCTCTCCTTTGTACGTAGTCCCAAACAAAACAGGGAACATCCAAAACTGGTTATCTATGTGATGCCATCTATGATCATTATAAGTTTTTAGTAAAAGTATAGTTAGTCTAAATAGGTACCTTCAAAGTGTTTTATGGCTATTTACCCGACTTTAAAAAGGAGGCGATTCTTAATTTCGTCAGTATATTTTTACGTATTTTCTATAAATAAATTACTGGAACCGAACATATTTATAGTTATCCTTCCGACCGATAAATGTCACTATTTTCAAATGATTTTTAAAAAAATAATAGAGTATAATATTCGGCACTTTCATAAACAAAAGGTCTCTGTGTCAAAATTTATTACAATGTCCACTTAATTTAAACGGTCAATCTCATTTATTTCAAATTATTATGTTTATAAAATAATTATATAATCATTTCATTTGATTTTAAATGATAAATACAATGACTATAGATCCTTTTTTCAATAATTTTTCGATTAGTCCATATTATTTTCTATCTCAGTCGGTTTGTATATGTAAACATAGATGGCGTTTTCTGAATGGCGGTGTTAAGGTTATGATGATGAGGTTCTCGGTTAATTTTCTTTCGTTTTCGTTGGATTGGTGTCTTAGTCGTTTCTTTTGAATAATGAATGTTGATGTGTTTCTTTGATTTCTTTCGTTCGTTCGTGTTCTGTACTTATACAGGTGTCTCATTATTCCCAAATTCCCACACCTCACGTACGTGGGAATCCGTGGGTGGGAGACTGAGGCCTGAATTCAGATACATCTTGAGTAACTCAACGGGGCTATCTTACTTTCGGCAGGGCTGGATATTCGTAGCCCTGTGTGTATTTTCAAAATAAATCGCAGGGACAGACTTGAAACAGCTGGAATCGACCCACGAACATGTTGTTTTTCACGTGGTCAGTTATATGTGGCATGTTCACGAGTAAGCGGTAAAAATAATTTACATGTTCTATATCAAGGTGGTAAAACAGTTAGATAATGTTGTGTATAAAGAAAGTCTCTAATGATATCCCTACTATCCCTACTTCCTATCCTACTAATATTATAAATGCGAAAGTTTGTGAAGATGTATGTATGTATGTTTGTTACTCTTTCACGCAAAAACTACTAAACGGATTTGGATGAAACTTTACAGTAATATAGTTTATACATCAGAATAACACATAGGCTACAATTTATAAATATTTTGTGTAATGTTGCCATAATATAAGGAAAATTATCAATTAAGTCAGTAAAAATCCTGAGCTCTGAAACCTATCTTCGCGTGCGTTGCCTAAAACGTTGAAGTTACATGTAGATAATGTACGGTGATATTGTTTATCCTAAAAAGTTCTAAATAAAAGTCCGCGGTAGCATATACCTACCTTTTATGTAGAAGCCAATATACACTAAAAAGTGGTCCGTAAAAATAATTAATTTTTTTATACTTTTTTACAATGCTCATTCTAGAGTAGTTATCAAATTGTTTTCAAAATTGATAAATTTATCGTCTTCAGTATTTAATGTTGATGAACGTTGTCTTTTACAGTAAGAAGTTTGGGTAAATAGTTTAAAAGTTATCACGATATGACCTATGCGCAGCGTTATTAAAAGCGCTTACTATGAGTTGGCGCGCTTAAGCGCAGCGGGGCGGAGGGGGCGGTCTGATTATGTACTTTGTGGTAATGTTTTCAGTTTTTATTTTTGCTGCTATTCTCTTCAGTAGGTATATAAGCTTTTCAATAACTTTAATAATATACTTACATACTAATCTTTGCCTGAAGTTTGACGACTCATTATTGTCTTGCCCTGGTCCCAATTTATTTGGGGTCGGCGCCGTATATGCTTCGCTTCAATACTTCTCTGGCACCAGTCATCCGATCGTTTACCCCTTTCTTTTTCATATCCATCCTTACACAGTCCATCCATCTTTTCCTTGGCCGTCCTCTCCCTTTCGTCCTTCTACATGCATATTCATCACTGTTTTTACTACATACCTACATATCATCTTGTCCGTGTACATGTGTCATGGTGTACTTGTCGTCTACATGTGTCATGTCCATACTAGGCCAGTCGACTCCCTTTTACCTTTTCATCAATGGGCGCCACTTTCATACTACCTCTAACGTAATCATTCCTTAATTTTAAGTATTATCTGTTTATATGTATGCTACACGGCTAGTGTGCAGATCCGTTTGTGATGAAATTTGATATGGATAGTCTGAAAGCTGGGGAAGTACGAAGGCTACTTTTTATTAAAATTTCATGTGGGCGAAGCCGCGGGCGAAAGCTAGTTATATATAATATTATAGAGAGGAAAAATTTGTATTTTTGTTTGTAATGGATAAACTAAAAAACTACCCGACCGATTTTAAAAATTCTTTCACCATTAGAAAGCTACATTATCTGCAAGTAACATAGGCTATATTTTATTTTATAAAAAATAGGGGTCCGTAAGATATTTGGGTTTTTCGGGTACGCGAAGTAGTTCCCTCAGGACGCAGGTGAAACCGCGGGAAACGGCTAGTATATAATATACTAGAGGAAGCCAGCAGCTACGCCTGCATTTTTTTTAATTTACCCATTTTGGCCGATCCCGTGAGATTTTCGGGAAATCCCTTCTTAGTGCACCCCTACGGTCTCCAAGGAACATACATGCCAAAATTCAGCTTCCTGCGCCTAATAGTTTCAGCTGTAGCGTGTCTGTCAGTCAGTCAGTAACGCAAGGATTTTATATATTAAGACTAGCTTTCGCCCGCGGCTTCGCCCGCATGCAATTTTAATAAAGAGTAGCCTTTGTACTTCCCCAGGTTTCAGACTATCCATATCAAATTTCATCACAAACGGATCTGCACACTAGCCGTGTAGCATACATATAAACAGATAATACTTAAAATTAAGGAATGATTACGTTAGAGGTAGTATGAAAGTGGCGCCCATTGATGAAAAGGTAAAAGGGAGTCGACTGGCCTGGTATGGACATGACACATGTAGACGACAAGTACGCCATGACACATGTACACGGACAAGATGATATGTAGGTATGAAGTAAAAACAGTGATGAATATGCATGTAGAAGGACGAAAGGGAGAGGACGGCCAAGGAAAAGATGGATGGACTGTGTAAGGATGGATATGAAAAAGAAAGGGGTAAACGATCGGATGACTGGTGCCAGAGAAGTATTGAAGCGAAGGATATACTGCGCCGACCCCAAATAAATTGGGACCAGGGCAAGACAATAATGAGTCGTCAAACTTCAGGTAAAGATTAGTATGTAAGTATATTATTAAAGTTATTGAAAAGCTTATATACCTACTGAAGAGAATAGCAGCAAAAATAAAAACTGAAAACATTACCACAAAGTACATAATCAGACCGCCCCCTCCGCCCCGCTGCGCTTAAGCGCGCCAACTCATAGTAAGCGCTTTTAATAACGCTGCGCATAGGTCATATCGTGATAACTTTTAAACTATTCACCCAAACTTCTTACTGTAAAAGACAACGTTCATCAACATTAAATACTGAAGACGATAAATTTATCAATTTTGAAAACAATTTGATAACTACTCTAGAATGAGCATTGAAAAAAGTATCAAATTTAATTATTTTTACGGACCACTTTTTAGTGTATATTGGCTTCTACATAAAAGGTAGGTATATGCTACCGCGGACTTTTATTAAGAACTTTTTAGGATAAACAATATCACCGTACATTATCTACATGTAACTTCAACGTTTTAGGCAACGCACGCGAAGATAGGTTTCAGAGCTCAGGATTTTTACTGACTTAATTGATAATTTTCCTTATATTATGGTAACATTACACAAAATATTTATAAATTGTAGCCTATGTGTTATTCTGATGTATAAACTATATTACTGTAAAGTTTCATCCAAATCCGTTTAGTAGTTTTTGCGTGAAAGAGTAACAAACATACATACATACATCTTCACAAACTTTCGCATTTATAATATTAGTAGGATTATGTATACGCACAGAAAATATGTACCTCTAGGTGGAGGAACACCACACCTTTATCCTCCACAATCGCTTGTCCCATGCCTCGTTGAGTACGTTAAGCCGTCGGTCCCGGCTGCCATGAAGATTTTTGACAGTCGTTAGAGTACCTACCTATGAATAAACTGTCACTAGTCTACCACGGAATATACCTATCCCTTTTGGGTTGTGGAGGTCAGACAGGCAGTCGCTCTGCGGAAAATTTCGTATTCAGTCAAATCTGGTTAGATTAGAAAGCGGACCCCAGCTTCTAACTGGGATAACGCTAGGAGGATGATGACGCGCAGAAATGTTTGTATAATTTATCATTTATTTTCTCTCCACAAAGATATTATCTTTATACAGGTGACATATTATGTAACATATGTATACAAAAAAGGAGGTTTACATAATACGTACGTTAGGAAAATACTACCAGTTTAAAGACCGTAAAGTGCACCCAGCAATAAACTCGTCACTAATTACAATGGATTTAAAAAGTTCTGCGAAACACGGGCATACAACTTTATTATTTTAAGTAAAAATGCAGACTAAATGTTCTTGCAAGCTTTCTTGCTAGAGAATGTGTAACGGGTTCTGGTATTAAAACGCAGAAAAGGTTCTATGCGTTTATTTGCCGAGTATTGTCTCACTTCCCTTGCCACGAGTATGACCGACCAACAACACGACACTGGCCTGAACACTAAGGGCTGCAGTCTCCCACGCTGTTCCCTCCGGTAGTGTGTAGGCAGGCTGCTCGAAGGCTGCGCGTAGCGGTAGATCCTCGCAGGCCGTTGGTTCAGCGGGCAGACGCCGGCGGTGCGAGTACGAGGAGCAGGGCAGGCCAGACTCTTCGGCAGAAGTGACGCCGAAGGCGATGCAGGAAGTGTAGCGGTCTAGGAGCGTAGCCGAAGTCTTAAGGTGAACCTGGAACCTGAAGGAAAGCAGCATTAGGAGAGCCACAACCAATAGAGTCAGGCAGGCGGCGTCAGCCTGCCTCAGCTAGCAGGTAGAGAGATGGGCAGTACGCTAACGCAGTAAATGTAGTAACTTACCCACAGCTGGGACCAGGATACACGTATGAAGTAGTATAATTATAGATATAGCGGTATAGAATTTAGTAGCGGTAGTAGGTTAGTGTAGAGTAGCGGTGCCGGCCTCTCTGTCGGCCCCTTTATATACCGGGCCCTCCATCAGGCTGAGAGTCCGTTTATGACCATATTTGGTCAGGCTTTGCGAGTGCGGACGATGGCTTTCTCTGATTGGCCGAGCGTATGGGCGGTACTGTGACGCAACGCGGTAAGTACCGGACATACGTTACAATACCGCCCGCCTTAGGAGAGGATTTTACGTGGCTAACAAGGAAAATCCGACTAGCTGCGTTAAGTCTATGAGTCCGCTACTGTCCAAGCTAAGACGGCATATAAAGAGAAGGAAGGGAAAGTCTTCTACGGTTTGTAACAAATAGTTAGGCACCATAGTGTATAAGTTTTAGGTCCTTAATGTGCCAAAACCCAATAGAATTTCCAGACGCGTCCGACAACTCGTAAACGAGAGGCGACTTTTTATTAATCACTGTGCACTTCACGAATTTAGGGGCTAGTTTCTTACAGAAGGACTTATCCTTGTCGCTCTGATAAAAAGTCCGTTTCCACACAGTGTCTCCCACATTAAACTCAGCTGGTTTACGGCGTAAATTATACGTTTGGGAATTCCTAGCATGAACTTGAATGAGGAGTGCCTGAACTTTGTCAAATATGCCTGATAAGTGACCTATGTTTTCTGCGTAATCGTCCCTAGGTATGTATACTATATCATCAGCGTCTGTGTCGCAATAGTGTGAGCCGCATGGAACTAGTTCACGTCCATAGACTAAAAAACTAGGTGTATAGCCCGTGACTTCATTAACTGCAGTATTTAATGCAAACTGCACCTTAGGTACGAGAGTGTCCCATAATCTCTGGTCATTTCCTACAAACGCCGCTAAGGTAGAACCAATGGTTTTATTATAGCGTTCGACCGTATTGACATGTGGGGAATATTTAGGAGTATAATGAAGATTAGGGATTTTGTACTTGCGCAACATAGCTTTTAAAGTAGCACTGACAAACTGTTTACTATTGTCCAATATAATTGTAGATGGTATACCATGAACTAAAAATATTTTTTCTTCCAAAATATTAGTTATTATTTCAGTAGTTGCGCGCCTGATAGGAAAAAGTAGACAGTATTTACTAAAACAACAAGTTACTACGAAGACGTAGACGTTTTGTTTTCTTGTGACGGGTAGTGGCCCCACCAAATCTACACTAATGGTTTGGAAGGGTCGTGAACACACTTTCGGTCGTCCCATGGTTCCCAATGGTGCATGGTTCTGATGTTTGTGCGCGATACAAGTGTCGCAAGAATTTATGAACTTAACTACGTCATCGCGCATTTTGGGCCAATAGTAACGCAGTGCTAAGCGCTTGTAAGTTTTAAATATACCGAAATGCCCCGAAGTGGGTTCGGCATGGTTCTCTAATATGGCATTATTTCGATCAGAAGAAGGTAGTACTTATTTCCATTCGAACTCCTTACGTAGCATACACCTAGATTTAATCAAACAATATAATTTATTATTTTTAATAGAATAGTCTGGATAGTCATTAGGTGAAGATAAACAAGCATTGTAGGTGGCTGAATACCATTGATCAGTGTTAACATTAGGGTCATTCACGTTATTATTATTCGCGTTAATTATATTTACAGGTAGGGATCGTGATAACGCATCGGCTATAATATTATCCGCACCGCGCCGATGCTTTATTTCGAAGTTGAAGGCTGACAGACGAACCGACCACCGAGCTAATCTACCAGTCGGGTTGCTCAAGTTTAGGAACCATTTCAGTGCGGAATGGTCAGTATACACAACAAACTTTAACCCGTTATCTAAATAACAGCGCCAATATTCGAGGGCTGTTAGAACTGCTAATGTCTCCCGTTCTGTTATACTGTAGTTTTGTTCCTGTGCATTTAGTGACCTACTCATGTAAGCGATAGGTAGTTCCACGCCATCTATTTCTTGTGTAAGTAACCCACCGATGCCGCTCGCATTCGCATCTGTGTGAACTTGAAAAGGTTTCTCGTAATCGGGACACGATAATATTGGTGCGGAGCTTAACAATTGTTTTAGTTTACAAAACGAGTCATCAGCTTCCACCGACCACTGAAATGGTGCGGCTTTCTTACCGGTAGAGGTAAGTTTGTTCAGAGGACCGGCAATAGTATTAAAATTAGGTATAAATCGCCGATACCATGATGCAATGCCTAAGAACCTTTTGACTTCTTTTTTATTCTTAGGCGTAGCATATTTCAATATGCTTTGAATGGCTTCCACCTTACATGGGCCTACTTGTAATCCTTTAGAGTTTACTACGTAGCCCAAGTACTTGAATTCATCACGGAAGAATTTAGATTTTTCCAAGTTGATGGTAAGGTTGGCCGATTTTAATTTTTCGTATACTTTATTTAATAGTGACACATGAGCATTAAAGGATGGCGATATAAGCACGATATCATCTAAAAAAACGAATACAGAGTTTTCGAACTCAGGACTGTTCGTAAACAAGTGATCCACCAAACGCTGTTGTGTCGCAGGCGCATTCGTTAAACCAAACGGCATAGTCACAAATCTAAATGTTCTTCTAGTAGGCACATAGAACGCAGTCTTATCACGATCACATTCGCGAAGAGGCGTCTGCCAAAAGGACTTAGATAAGTCTATACTACTTAGAAATCTAGCGTTCCTAAGGTTGTCTAAAATTTCGGATACGTAAGGTAGTTTGTACGCGTCTTTTTTAGTAATAGAATTAAGTTTCCGACTATCTAAACAAAACCTTAGTTTACCGTCTTTCTTAGGCGTTATTAAAATCACATCAATCAAGTGACGACCACGGACTTTCGCATTTTTCTACCACTCCCAATGCAAGCATTTCGTCTAATTCGTCAATAATTATTTTTAATTTCGCTGGCGGTAACCTATAATATCTTTGGCGTATCGGCGCAGAATCGCCAGTGTCTATTGCATGTTCTATTAAGTGAGTTTGTCCTAAACCGGTTTTTTCAGTAGAAATCGACTCGTATTGCTTTATAATTAACTTAGCCGTTCTCTGTTGTGACTCACTCAACTCACTAAAAGATTGCAATACGTTCGTGTTACTTAGCTTATTTTCACCTAACACACTACACGGCAATGTTTTAGACATGCATACGGATGCGATATGGTTAGGCAGTAATTTAAATAGTTTCCAGAAATCGATGCCTAAAATTAAATTACTTGTAACTTCTGGAATAATATAAGCTTTCAGTAAGTGGGTTTGATTATTAAAAGTAGTGGGTAAGTTGATAAAACCGCGCGGCAACAATATATTTCCATTCGCGGTCTGAATGGAATTAGTGTTGTGACACTGCTGTATTTCTAACCCGGTTTTAGTAATTACCTCCAGATGGGAGTTGTTACCTAAAATGTAATGGCTGAACCGGAATCGAGCAATCCACAAATAGGTAAACTGTTAATCGTTACGTTAACATAGGGCCGTAGGTCATTTTTAGGTTTATTATCCAGGATAGAAGCGACGGAATAACTAGAGAAATACACTTTTAGAGTGTTTAGCCAATTTCTCCAATCATCTTTGTCAAAATTGGTTGAATAGGTTGTAGAACCTAATTTAGATTTTGACACGCCCCGACCCTGACCAACTAGTTTTTTGGTTTCGTCGATTTACAGTTCGGGCAGTTAGGGAATGTCACATCCCTACGGCCGCACTTGAAGCAAATTGCGAAGCGATCGCGTTTGCATTCATTCAAACTGTGATCATTGATACGGCAGCGCGGGCAGTACTTGGACGTGACTAAAGCGACAGAGCTAGGTTTAGACTTAGGTTTGCTAGGTTCGTTGTTCTCAGTGTATTCGGACGTACCCTCTATAGTAGCAACGGGATAGTTATTGTAGGAATTATTACGCGCTCGGTTATTAGGTTTGTGACTGTAAGCTAGGTCTGGTGCCAACGTGTCGTTATTATAATACGGTTCGCGGAATTGAGAGTTCAAACATTTCATCCGTTCGTAGTTTAAACATAACGTCTGCAGTGTTGCTATACTATCTATTGAAGATATTGACAGAGCTAGCACTAGTGAGTAGCATGGACGTATGTTATGCAATAGGATGTCTAACTTTTCGCGTTCGGACAATCGCTTTGACGGTGACAGCCTAGCGAACAGCTGATTCATGATCGAGAGATAAATAATTATAGTTTCGGTAGCACCTTGAGTACGTCGGCGGATTTCATTTAATAACCGGTAGTCATAATCGTACGGTGTGAAATCGTCTATTAATTTAGTGGTGAGTTCTTCCCATGTATTGAAATATTCTTTTAGGCCGCGGTACCAGTGAAGTGCGTTACCGGTGAAAATTTCGGAGGCATATGATAAAATTTTAGTGGAAGGTAGATTACGCGCGGTTTGGAATTCGGTTACGCGTTGTAGGAACGCTCGGACGCATCCCGTACCGTCGTATTTTAGCTTAGACAGTTCGCTAACTCTCAAATGCTCGCAATGCGATACTGGGGCTAACCCTGCCTGCGTCGAGGTAGACGGCGCAGGTTGGACCTCTGCCATAGCATCAGCTGAGCGAACAGCTGATTGCTCAATGGCGGACAGCTCCGCCGAGAGTTTGTCGAACTGGCTGCACAATTCGGTTATTCGTTTTGAATACGCCGTAGGACGTTCCATCCTACGGAGTCTATGGAAAATGTGGTTGTGCAGTGCGGTAGACCTCCTAGCTAGGTTCGCGTCGTAAGAAACAGATAACGAATTTAGTCGCTTGGCCAGCTCAGAGACGGCCTCGCTAGCGCCCTCGAAGTCCACCGCTATGGCTAGACCCGACTCCAAAATGTCATCATTTGGAATGGCTTCCAGTAATTTAGAGAGCTGCTTCCGCAGACCTAGGACAGAGGTAGCCGGCTCCTCACCTCTAATCGCGACCTCGTAAGCTAACTCGTTCTTGTTTATCAGGAAGTATTTTATGGGGTGTGAGCCCATTGTGTATGAAGGAGTACCGCGTTAGTATAACACTACACACTACACTTAGTGCGCAAGCGTTCCGCCCTTACAAATGGCCTACTTTACGATTAGGCGTAAAAGTTCGACCGTTAGGACTAATTAGAAAGAAAAGATAGATTCAAATTTGCGAACTATTACGTAGTAGGTAGTTACACTAAAAGGTAGACAATTAGTACAACAATACGTACTGGTTCGCTGTAGCCGCACCTCCTCGCTTACAATGATGGAGACCTGCTAGAAGAGAACTCGAGCACGGAAAGCGAGACAATAACCCACGTAGGCGCCACTGTAACGGGTTCTGGTATTAAAACGCAGAAAAGGTTCTATGCGTTTATTTGCCGAGTATTGTCTCACTTCCCTTGCCACGAGTATGACCGACCAACAACACGACACTGGCCTGAACACTAAGGGCTGCAGTCTCCCACGCTGTTCCCTCCGGTAGTGTGTAGGCAGGCTGCTCGAAGGCTGCGCGTAGCGGTAGATCCTCGCAGGCCGTTGGTTCAGCGGGCAGACGCCGGCGGTGCGAGTACGAGGAGCAGGGCAGGCCAGACTCTTCGGCAGAAGTGACGCCGAAGGCGATGCAGGAAGTGTAGCGGTCTAGGAGCGTAGCCGAAGTCTTAAGGTGAACCTGGAACCTGAAGGAAAGCAGCATTAGGAGAGCCACAACCAATAGAGTCAGGCAGGCGGCGTCAGCCGGCCTCAGCTAGCAGGTAGAGAGATGGGCAGTACGCTAACGCAGTAAATGTAGTAACTTACCCACAGCTGGGATCAGGATACACGTATGAAGTAGTATAATTATAGATATAGCGGTATAGAATTTAGTAGCGGTAGTAGGTTAGTGTAGAGTAGCGGTGCCGGCCTCTCTGTCGGCCCCTTTATATACCGGGCCCTCCATCAGGCTGAGAGTCCGTTTATGACCATATTTAGTCAGGTTTTGCGAGTGCGGACGATGGCTTTCTCAGATTGGCCGAGCGTATGGGCGGTACTGTGACGCAACGCGGTAAGTACCGGACATACGTTACAAATGTCATATTATGATACTTAGAAAGAATGTAGCTCATGTAATGTAATATGATTTCTAAGAAGTATAATATAATAAGGAGCCATCATCACATACATACAAATAAGTATAATCTCAGTAATACCTTCACCCAGAATTTAATAATAGCAAATCAAACGTTTTTATGTTACAACGGTTCTTTCTGCAGACAAAGTTTGTAGGTTCCATCTCACTCACACCGGAATAATTTTCCTTACAAATCTTTCTACTATGTTTTGCCGTCTCTTTCACGCTCGGGGTTCTAGCAAATAAATTCTTCCTATTACAGGCGACTGAAGTTTCTTTCGGACGAGTTTCTTTTTATCAAAGTCCTTCATCGTGAGTACAGTGAGCTAATGTACAGTTTTATTAAAGTTTCTAGTGTATGAACCGTGGTCGAGTTGTTTAAGAAAGTTGTAGTTTTCTTGTTATATTGTTATAGTTGTATAAGCTAATTTGCGTGTTTTGAGAGTTCCATTTTCACGAACTTCACGAACTTCATTTGAATCCATTACTGTAGCTGTTTTGATCTTCGCCCGTTGTGTTATTTTTTATGCTTAATCAGTTCTTACTACCTCATCAATATTCATTTTTATATTAAAACTTTACAAATATTCCATCAACATACTTTATGATTATTTTAAGATAATATAACTTTTCATATAAAATATTATTACAGCTGTAATGATTGAAGTTTATTTGTAAGAGTGATGCAGGGAGATTAAGAAAGAAAGTTTTGCTATTAATAACTTTACGACTTTCATTAATGTCATTTATTAGTGACATACAAGAAGTTATTTATGAATGATGTTAGATTTAGAATATGTTCATACATAATGGAGGCAAGGATGTCTCAATAATATTTATTGGTCGTGAAATTTATTGATGGAAAATTCGATTCATAGGTTAAGTACTTTGTTTTGCTACCAGCATTCACAGCTCTGAGAAATTATAATATTTCCAATTTATAAATTATGGTAAAAGTGATAAAATATGAACCGGAGTGTGAAGTAAAGTATTGCATGAGATATTTAGACTCAGAAACTGGTTTTAGTTCTTTTGTCGCCTAAACTTCTAAATCTTACTCTGCGTTTACTAATTTTATGCCTTTTATGTAATATTCTGTTTCCTTCCGTACACATCCTTTCAATAATGAGAAATTTACATGACAAAACTAATATCAATCCAGTAGTTAAAAAGTCTAAACAAAACAAACTAAATTATTCTGACTTTTCCTTTGTATAAAATTAGTTCTATTAAGTATTTCGTGCTTTTTTTTTGTGTCGGGTTGGAAAATCCTCATGGAGTCCCTTCGCCCTGGGGGGGAAGGACGAAGGGGACTGTCAGACTCTTACTGACTAAAAACCAACCCTTGCTCCTCATGTACTCATGTGTCGGAGGGTAGGGTTTCACCTAAGCATTCCTCGCTACCCCCCGACGGGCATTGGCCCGCCAGATGGTCAGGCGGGCCCCGAACGAAACCCCCTTGGCGGCGGATGAAGGTGTTGGGCTGCGCCGCCAAAACACCCAGCGACCGCAGAGGATAGGGAGGACGGCAACGCAACACCGCATCTCCTCTTCCTCTGCGGCCCCATCGCGACGCAAAGATTGTGCGCCCCCAATTGGTCGCGGGAGATAGGGCGCGTGGCAACGCAACACCGACATGCCTCTCCTCCCGCGACCGCACCTGACTGTGAGGGACAGACAGAACTGTCCCCCGCACTCGCACCTTGGTACGCATCCTAAGCAGGCCTCACCCAAGCCCACGTGGAGCGTCCCCTCCCGGGAGCCCGCTTAGTTTCACCGTGGGTGTACCTCAAACCCACGGTTACTGAGCCCCCCACCACGATAAGGTGGAGATCCCAAGGGGGGGAATAAACCTCTGCCAACCCCTACGGACATAAAGGCGTGAAGTTATAGTAATTAATTAGGTATTGTATTATTATTAATAACTACTGAAGAAAATATTGGATATCTAACCAAAATATTATCACTGAGAAAATCTGACATAGCGTATTAAAATGAATATTTTTACGATGTATCAGTTTTCGTCACTAAATGTAGGAAATTCCCTCGCTAGTATCACGGGCAGTCATATTGTTAACAGTAGCGTAGCATTCACGGCGGATCTTATCCATTCAACATTTTATTTCAATATATATCTTACGATAGCCATCTAACGATAGCCTAGTGGAGATACCACTACACTGCCATACAAAAGATATTCGGTTCGAATCTACGGCGCACACCACTAACTTTTCGGAGTTAGATACGTTTTAAATTGTCAATTATCGCTTGCTCTGTGCCTCGGAGAGCACGTTAAGCCGTCGATCCCAGCAGTCATGAAGATCTTTGTCAGTCGTTATAAAGAGTTAGAACCTCCAAATAAAACTGGAACTAGTCTAAACCATGGTATATCACTATCCCTTTAGGTTTCGGAAGTCACACAGGCAATAGCTCCGTGAAAAAACTAATATAATAAGATTCCGGGTTGCAACTGTGATAATGCTTGGAGAATGATTATGATTTTGACATGAGTTTGTATTTTTACAATTGTTGGTTAGACTAAGATCTATTTATACTCTCAAACTTTAGCGATTTCTTCACATACTAACATTGTGGTCACGGCTGGTGTGCCGAAACTTCGAGACAAATATTTCTCTCTCCTTATTTAACAATTATGCGGTTCATTCTCCGTCACTGAAATATGTATAAGCAAAATATACATTTAATAGAAATAAGCTTCGCTCATGTACTAAGTAAACGATTAAGCGTGACTGTTGCTCAGCATGTAATATTAGTTAGCACTTCTCGCAAAGCGAATTATGTATAACATACATACATATCGTCACGCCTTTTATCCCCGAAGGGGTAGGCAGACGTGTATTTCTACACCCACTTTTCGCCAGATATACTTTAGTCCCACGTAATAAGGGGCGAGCCTATTGCCGTACCGGGCACATTTCGAGACTCCGTGCTGCTACTGAGAATTACCTGACAGAAAAACCCAATAACACTGCCCGACCCAGGAATCGAACCCGGGACCTCCCGATCCCACGCGCACATTTATCCCGCGAGACCAACGAGGGTTTGATGTCGAGTTTTCCGTCTCTACGCAAAGATGGTATTTGCATCGTGTTATCCCTAAGTCGCCTCTTACGACACCCACGAGAAGATAGGTGACACTTGTATTCTATGCCGTCAACCACACGACTTACGTATTAACATTCAAAAGGTGGAGTAAAGAAGAAAAGGAAAACTGAGTAAAAATGGAAAGTGAAGATTGAATTAAATAACCTTACTAAATTAATAATGATTGATAAAACGCGTATAATAGCATATGCATTAGATTGCTAAAGTTTTAGCAAACACTAAACAAAAACCTTTAACAATGTAAAAAAAAAATTATGTGCGCGCTACAACTAGGATTATAAAATTCTACTTCTTTTTTTAACAACTCTCGCACTAGGAATAAATCTGTGTCGCTGGGAATTAAACAAACATACAACCAAAGGCCACAATGAAGACCCAGACTCGAAACAACAATTTATGGATCACACAATGTGCTGCGTCGTGTAGGAATTGAAACAACAAAACGCGCAGTGCCAAGTGGCGAGGCGGCTGCTTAAACCACTATGTATTAACCATGCAATAATGAAAAGATGCAACAATAACAATAAAGTATAGAGAAACAGTTCAAAACATAACGAACAACCATCACAATGAAATTTTTTGTCGTCGTCTGTGCTCAAGACAGAGATAGTAAAACGAATACTAAGGTGTGAGAGAGACACATTACATCGCACCGAAAACTTTCGAAGAAGCGCGAAGTTGCATAAAGTAAAAAGGGGGTGTCCAATGTACGTGTTTAACGATCAATTTAATCGGTTTTTATTGGTATCGCTTAAAGTTAATTTGACAAAATATACGTCTATTCAATTACATGTAAAGATTTTAAACGTGTTCCAACTCTTTTTATTTAGGTCATCCTTAATAGATAACTGATATAAGTAACTCTGGTCTTTAAACCGAGAAAATAAATTTTATAAGATTTGTTTTTTTACTAAAAACAAAATCTCACTATATTGCTTGGTTTAATAAATCTATTTCATTTTTTATATTATAGTACTTTTATTATTATAACAAAAAAAAATTAATTCAAAATCAATTATAAAACATATAATTTTTTTAATTTTTTGATTGAATAAAGTATTAATTTGTATTTACATAATGTGCACCACTGGCCTAGACTACCGCCCCGCGCACCTCACTTCTTGCCACCGCGTAGTTCCTAAAAAGGATTACTGCGCCGCCTACTGCGCGAACTTCAGACCCGCCATCGTAAAACGGCTGTACTGTAATCTTAATATATAAAATCCTTGCGTTACTGACTGACTGACAGACACGCTACAGCCGAAACTATTGGGCGCAGGAAGCTGAAATTTTGCATGTATGTTCCTTGGGGACCGTAGGGGTGCACTAAGAAGGGATTTCCCGAAATTCCCACGGGATCGGTCAAAACGGGTAAATTTTAAAAAAATGCAGGCGTAGCTGCTGGCGTGCTCTAGTTACTCATAACATGAAATCTGATATGACAAGCAGTTCGTAATTAATAAGATTGAAATGTAGATAGCTCACAAAAAATAATAAATAGACTCTGTAGTCCTAAAAATAATTAAAGAAGTATGAGTATTTCTTAAAGCTTAATTAATCGATATATTGTGACTTAAGCACTATGGCATTGAAATTGGCAAATATAAGAGTTAAGTTCATAAACACACATATGTAAGTACAAAATATAATAAATGTCGAATCAGAATCATAAGTTAGCATTAAAACGTAACTTGACAGAGGAAACAAAGTATTTCTTTCTTCCTTTTAACTGAATGACCAATCCACTCAGTAACACACTAAGAATAAACCTTCCTATATAAAATTGTTCACCTGTGTCCCTTGAGCGATCTTCACCGATTTCGTTTTTATCGCTTCTCGCTTGTACTGGAGACGTTTCCCCTGTCCCAACAAATTGCGTTATAGCTAAATTAGATTCCCTCTGAGCCCTTGAGGTCTCTGTGATCCGTATAAAGCCATGTTCTAACAGACCATGAGTGGATTCCGGTTTGCAAATTCACTGGTGTGGCACGAACTTTTCTTACAGATCTCAGAAATAGATATAATGCATACCAAAATACTTATTTGAAATTAAAATGTTTATAATGCTTAAATTTACAACTTGGAGAAGACCATTTCGAAACGACGATATTGAATGAGGTATTTGCTTCTACAAATTTTTGTGAAATAGGAGGCAAATTGAATACTTATTGAAAAGGTTTTATTAGAATTATGAACAGGTGAGTAGGGCTTGACAGGGATTATTGTTAGTTAGATTCTAAAAGTTCGTTGAGTATTTTGAATATAATTGTATTAGATAAATTACAGCTGAATTTAGACTTGTGTTTCGTAAAATATTAAACATTTTCTATTAAACTTTAGTATTTATAATAGCTTTTGTTTAACTTAGAGATCATGAGTCAATCATTTCTGTCGTACGTCTTCATATTATATATTATATTGCCTTTACTCACTCACTCTTTTAAAAAACAACCAGACGACTTTTGAAATTTGGCTTGGCCCGGTCAGAGACCGAGAGGAAGACCCAAGACAAGATGGAGAGATCTAGTTCTAAAGAACAAGAAGGTATGTAAATTTATTGATGATGATGGTAGCAGATAGAGCAAAGGGACATCACACACATGCCAAACTACTGCTAATTCACATGGCGTGGTGTACTAGACCAAAACCTCCTATTGACTCACAGTATTGTGAAGCAGATTTGGAGAGGAGGATTACTATTCAAAAGTACTATTCAGGATTAAAATATTACTTATTTTATGTACAAGTGCATTATAAATAATTTAATTAATATCTTATGCAGTTAAAATTAAATCCTTTATACAGAAATTTCTATACTCGCTTCAATCTATTAATATACATATACAATTATAATAGTACATTTTTAAGAAAAGTAAAATTTTATCTTCCAAGATATGCACTAAATGTAGGTTATTTTCTTGTCATATCACAGAATTAAGCCAAAGGCTTTTACCTGCGCTTTCTGTTACTTAAAAACGCAACTTATACAAATAATTATTAAAAGACTCAAACTTATTTCAACTAACCCACTCCAAAATTCAACAAAATACGCACACAATTATGGAGTTTTTAGTTGTGAAGTAACAGTAGACATAAATTTGGTTGTTGTGTCTAAACAAGGCAATTCTGCGTTCTGACATTAATTTAAACGCATTCATAACCATTATAACTTGAGCTCTCAAATTTGGCTAGGATAATTAATGTTTTAAAGTAATGTGTGCTGATAAGGCTGACTTAAAGGAAAGGTTTGGTGTTTGTGTTGCTTTACAAATGTTTCATTACCGAGGTCTCCTTGATGTGTAAGCTTAGAACTAACACTTACTTAAGTGAGTTGGTCACTCCTCGTTACAAACTCAATGTATTAGTTCTGAGAGTAATGCCTATTAAGACTGCTTACTTCAACATCTAACTGTCTTACATTAGCTACTCAAAGTTTCTATGTGTCTTTATAAAATGTCATTAGCAGAGTTAGGTAGGTACTGTAAGCTTTCTCATATTATGTTGTAAGAATTTGTTTGTGAGTGAGCATGTAATAATTTTGACGTCGACTCTATATTTGGTTGTAGAAACTTCGTCTTCTTTTCTATATAGCTCTTCATAAAGTTTGTTTGTTTTAACAATTCGTTGAGATGCTCGGTAACTAATGCTGATACATAATTTAGTACAAGGAAACGAGCTAATATTCTAAAAAACTTTACTACAACAATTTCGCTTAGTTAAATTATACATAAGCGCAATTAGAATTTTAGCTCTGTTTATAACTCTCGAGCTAAAATCATTAATTTCTAAATCACAACCCTATTTGTGCAGATACCCTTCTACCAAAAGTTATTTGATTTTATTCCAAAATTTATTGATTAGATTCTATTCCAAAATAAACATTCTCCAATTACCCTCGCAAACTCTAGTTGGCGAGGGTAATTGGAGAATGTTTATTAAATAAACTGCTTTAGGTTGTAATAAACTCGTATTTCTTTGTAGAATGGTTTAATTTATATTTTTAAAGGTTAAAATTTCCTAACGATATTATCATTACTTGATAATGATAACTGAATAGTTAAACTTTCCACAGTTATTGCAGTTGCATCGGATTCTATTGTCCAGTGCTTCTAGTAAATTTACTAACAAATTTGTTGAAAGGAAGACCAAAATTAATATGCTTATATAGTAAAAGCACATCACTGTAAAATTCATTCAAAGTTGATTTGGCCTAAATACGTACCTAAATTTAAGTTAGTCCTAGGATTAATATGTTTCTATTCAAAACCTTACAGTTACTTTGACAGTAAAGCTAAAACCACTAATTGAGTTTCTATATTGGAGTTTGAATCGAGCTTGAAATATGTCTTAATTTTGCACTTATCCTAAAGTAAATAAGCAAAATATGAATCTAGATTATATTTAGCCAATTCGTTTGAGAATTAATGAAATTCATCGGTAAAGTCAATTTTCAGAGGCAGCGATAGTCTAGTGGAGATACCAACAGACTGCCATGCAGAGGGTATCGGGTTCGAATCCACGGCGTGCACCAATGACTTTTCGGAGTTATGTGCGTATTGAATTGTTAATTATCGCTTGTCCCGTGCCTCGGATAGCACGTTAAGCCGTCGGTCTCGGTTGTCATGAAGATCTTTGGCAGTCGAAACAGGGTGTCAGTACCTTCTAAATTAAACTGACACTAGTCTAAACCATGGAATATCGCTATCCCTTCGGGTTGCGGAGGTCGGACAGGCAGTCGCTCTGTGGAAAAGCTAATATTCAGCCAAATCCGGTTAGACTAGTAAGCGGACCCCAGATTGAAACTGGGATAACGCTAAGAGGATGATGATGGTAAGGTCAATTTTCATTTTTATCTGACAGACGTTCTCATGCCGTATGCAATCTTCACTTTTATAATTAAAAGACAGTGGGCAAAAATGTATGGGGCCTGGGACCACCCTCCAATAGCAATAAGGTGTATGTCATTGGATAGGCATTTTTAATAGAAACAACTTTTTTATGACACTTTTGTTGTCACAGTTGTCCGTTCCAAGATATATGACATAAAAGTTTCGGTAAAAATATGTTGAAAAAAGCGTTTATTATAGTGCACTATATAATGCTTTATTTTGCAAACTGACGTTTATTATGACGTTCGAAAAGAGCTTATATTTATATCTTTAATATTTTTATCTTTATCTTATCTTTATCTTTCAACTAACTACTCACACAAAATAATTACATAATATTGCTTTGTTGCGACGTGAAGTGCGGACAAACAAACAGACTTTCGCATTTATAATATTAGTACCCTTTAGTTTCTTAAAAGTTGCACCCCCACCGTACCAACCGCTTGGGCAGACGCAAGGATAAGTCAGTTTGCAAAATAAGGCATAATAATAAAATAAAAGTACTAAACACTATAAAAAACACGCTTTTTTCAACATATTTTTATCGAAACTTGTATGTCATATATCTTGGAACGGACAACTGTGACAACAATGCCGTCATAATAAAAGTAGTTTCTATTAAAAAGACCTATCCAATGACATAAATCTTATTGCTATTGGAAGGTGGTCCCAATCTGCCCATCCTTCTTTGAAACAGAAACGGGTCTCAATATGTCTTCTTGAATTTTAACTTCAATCACTTCGCATTTATTTTCAGGCGTTCTTTAAATGTTTGTAGTTATAGGTAATGTTGCGACCTTAAATCTCAATAAATATGTATATGTATCTATATATATATATATATAAAGTCGTGTTAGTTACACTATTTATAACTCAAGAACGGTTGAACCGATTTGGCTAAAAATTGGAGGGGAGGTAGCCCAGAACCAGGAAAAACACATAGGATACAATTAGTTGCAAAAAAGGGATTTAGAGAGGGTCGAAGTTTGTAGGGACAAACCTACTACCTATTGACAGTAAGAACGCATGCGCTGTAATAGTTGAGTGCTGCGCATGTGGTATCGAATATCTGTCAGTTCTGTCACATTATATGTACATTTTCATATGGTGCACTGTCATTACTTCGTGCGCTTACTTATATAAACTAATAATTATTGTAACAGCCTTGGCTAATTCCTACTAATATTAGGTATAAATGTGAAAATGTGTATGTATCGCCTTTACGCTAAACCGGATGATATTCTCTACTCATAAATGCGAAAATGTGTATACAGATATATCGGACCATGGCTTTGACATTTGACTGTATGCAAAGTGATGTTGTTGAGCACCTTTCGGTAGATAATGTCATGAATACTGACCAAGTTACTTCATACCCTATAGAGTTTCTGAAGTCCTTACAATTATCAGGAGTACTTTCACGCAACTTGAGACTGAACATTGGTGTTCCAGTCTTGTCAATGCGGAATCTTAAGCACCAAAGCTTTGTAATGGCAAACGGCTACAAGTTACACCTAGGACGAAACATTATAAAAGCTAAATAGCTATACCCTTCATGAGCGAGTCTGACTCGCAATAGCAAATGCTATTGCGAGTCAGACTCGCTCATGAAGGGTTCCGTAGTGGAGGTATCCACTTACCATAGCCATTATCTTCAACTAACTATTAATAGTATTTGTATAAACGACAAAGCTATATTTGCGGTTTTTAAGATGTGCTTTATTTCAAAAACTGCTGACTGCATATCGTTCAAACCAATTTTCGTTGATAGATAGATATATAGATAAACACTTTATTGTACACCAGTAAATAGACAAAATTACAATAAATTACATTGAAAACCTTAACACTTGTGGTACAAGGGCGGTCTTATCGCACATTGCGATTTCTTCCAGACAACCTAGTTCGGAATAAATTATTAGAATATAAAGTAAAATAGCCAATTTTCGTTGGAAGTTTTTATAACGATCTACGGTTTATATTTTTTTAGATTCGTCACTCTCTTACTTTAAATGATAGAGGGACACACACACCCATTTTTTATTATCTTTCAAATGATTGACTTTGAGAAACAATGTTTTTAGGAACCTCAAGTAATTTTTAACGACCCATTTTCCACATCAGTTCCATGTATGAAGAGCCCCCCTTAATATTCAATATTTTTTTATTTTCTATAACATCTACCTACCAACTTTCAAATGTGTAAACTGAATGAATAGTTTCGGCATAAAGTGGCTGTGACATACGGATAGACTGACAAACATAGCGCGTCTATGAGGATTCCGTGTTGTGCCATTTTTGACTACGGAACTCTAAAAATACTGGTTTATTAGTCCCTATGAACAGAATTAAAACGAAAATTACTATAGAACGATGAAAGAGTTTTGTATTACCCCTAATTAACGTCTATATAAAATTTATATTCAGTATTCAAATTATTTTTGTTTAAGGGCTGTAGTCGTTTGAAATGTAAACTTTTTTATTGCTGTGACGGTTTGCCAATTAACCCTCACTTGTATTTTGGAATTATTTTGACACAAAAGTTAAAACGATACTATTGTACAAAATATTGTTATGAAATCTGTTGTAAATTTTATATACAGCGGTGTTTGCCTGCCAGAACAAATAATAAACTTAATAACGCCATACTTCATAATTAACGAAACTTTAACGATGTTGGCAATGGACTCGACAGAAAAATGGCTGAAAAACTTGTATTTGAATTGGTCTATGCAAACTCTCCGGGTAGAATTTAGTTCCAAGTTCTGGCAAGGCTGTAGTTTAATTTTGTGCTTTATCTTCTTCAGTTTAAGGTTGTTATTTGTTTAATTTGTATATGGCTTCGTAGTGTTTGCATAAATTGTGCGATGAGCGCTGTTGAGTAATAGTTATCTTGCTTGGTTGACGGGTGACAGTTAATACTGTATTGTGTTATTAGTTACAACACCTGTGCTGTATTACTCATTTGCCGCAATTTCAATGAACGGAATAGATGCGATGCTCATAAAATTATTTAGCAGAAAGCTATGATTTTTTAATACCTACTCTTATACCGTCAGACTAATAACATTCCTGGAACTTGAATTGGTTCAAAAACATATTTTTTGAAATTCTCAAATAACAAACTTAATGAAATACAACCTACTTTTTTATCAATTCATTTAAAACTAGGAACACACCAGAGATGCTGTACAGATATGTTAAAATCAAATATTAATACTACTACGAGTATAATTATAATTCATTATCATAAGACTATGATTAAAATGTATTATCTAATTGAACAAGGAATTTATCTCTAAAAATCATTCTCAAATATTTTCTCGCATGAATGAATATGTTAGTGGTTATAGTATATTTTATTTATCATTTATTCGGATGTATATTTCATGATATTCCTCAAGTTTGCATTCATTTTACGGTTTAACCAGACCGTTCTACGAATTTTAAAAGATATCCACAATTAATTTTCATCGTAAATGATAATTATCCCTTTTTCAGTATCTGTGAAATTTTGAAATATGTTTTTCTTCATTTACCCTATTGCACCCCATTAAAATATTCATGTTCGCTTTTCGGAAAATAGCAATATAAGTGATGCTTTATTTTTGCTTATATCGTTATTTACTAACATTGAATCGTTTTCTTAATCGTGATTCTACCTGCCTAGTCCTAGAATTGCAATAAAAACGCTAGTAATAAAAATTCAGACCTAACCAAATTCAAAAGCCGTCTACCGACTGACCTCCGCTACTCAAGTAAATGCCGACCTGTAGTATAGACCGATGCTGAGGTATTTAAGAATTCTGACTCCCCGTACTGACTAACAAAGATATAAATAACAGCCACGACCTGTTATAACCTAATTTAGTTAAAGGGAAATGCAATGTAAGCATGTTATAATTAATATATAAGCCATTACCTCCATGCGGCCAGTTAGTTAGCACACAGTTAGCATACAGTTATCATCCAGTACGCATCATTCATCTACCGCGCCAACATCCTACATCTCGCGGTCGCGAAAGCTTGAGTTCGGTCTAGATAAAAGTCAGTGTATTTTCGGGTGTAATTAATAAACGTTTTTCAGCAGTGAAAAATAGTTTTTTTTTTAAACTTGCTACGTACTACGCGCAAAACATTGGAGTCAGAAGTGGGATGCTGTTGGCTTTCTGGATCCGTATTCAGACCGCAGCATCTGAACAGTGCGTAGTGAAAGTGTACTAGCAGCGCAAGGTCGACGATCAGTCTCCGCTCTCATAGCGTGAGCCCGCACCACACCAGATAGAGGATAAGTCTCCGCCCCTCGCAGCGTGAGCCCCCATCGATACACGCAAGTACACCCCCCTAGCCGACTGTCAGCCTCCGCTTTATAGCGTGAGCCAGCGCTTACCCTTGCAGCCTTGACCTTGACTAGAGTGTAGCCGACCGCCAGCCTCCGCTATTAAGCGTGAGCCGGCGTCGCACCAATCGAGACCGTTCCCAAAACTTCTACTGAGCTTTGAAAACCCTCTGGGTGTAAAGCAGCTCGACGTCTTCAACTACAGGGTGATATCCGCACCCTATGATGCAGCTAACTCACCTTATTCTCTTCGTCTTCATGTGGAACACGAAATCAACATCAACGTAAGTCTTATACTTATTTCCAAACTCTTTGTGTTGTGTTGTGTTTGTGCAGTGTTTTGTGATAAAAGCAGAGCATTCTAAAAAGTGTGTGCGTCATCTCGTAACTTTTAAAAGGGAAATCTAATTATAAGCACGTATTTTAAATTGACCTTGTAATAAATATTATTTTCTATATCTTATAAACTAAATATTATAAACTAAATCTTATAAACTAAATCTTATATCCTAATTATTATACCTATTAGTAATCAATATATCCTAAGGTCATATCTACTAAATCTTAAAGTTATCTAAATATTTGTTAAGTACTTACCATTTATGACGGATTCCGAATATTCAGTAAAATCTGAAAAAGATATTAAAAAGCCTACGAAAATGGCTAATGCCACAACGCTGAATTTCCTTACTAAATTTATTAAACCATATGATGGTAAAAGGGAGACTCTCCCCGCATTCCTCACAAACTGTGACAATGCCATTTCACTCGCCTCTGACGAACAGCAGACTATTTTATGTAAATTTATTATTTCCCAATTGGAAGGTAAGGCACAAGTAGCGTGTTCTTTAAAAACTTTTAGTAACTGGTCAGAACTTAAAGATTTTCTAAAACAAAACTTTAGCGAGAAGAAACATTCTACACATCTCTTGTCCGACCTTCAAAATTGCAAGCAAAACTTGCCGTCGGAAACTGTCTCGCAATACTCTTTGCGAATTGAATCATGCTTAACGCGTTTGTTATCAGATGTGCATTTCTCCTGTGATAAAAAGGATGAATTAGTTGGTAGATTCGCCGGTATCGAAGACTTGGCACTCAACACATTCCTAATGGGTCTAAATCCGAGTTTTTCGCATATAGTTTGATGTCGTAACCCTAAAACGCTAAACGAGGCCGTCACACATGCTACTGAGGAAGAAAAATTATTTAACGCTTCCAAATTTTCCTTAAAATCGCCAAAAACATGTTCGACCTGTAACAAACAAGGTCACTTGTCTTCTGAATGTTTTCGGAATAAAAACAAAAACGTGAAATCTTATAATACGATTTTTACTAATCCTAATACTTATCAAAATCGTTTTCCCATGCAAACTCAATCCTCCCAAAATCCTAATAATTTCCCACGGAAAATCTGCGCATATTGCAAAAATCCCGGTCATTTGATAACCGAGTGTCGCAAACGGCAGTACAATAATCAACGCCGTAATATACAACAACCTGATACTCAGGCACAGAGTAGTGATACGCACAGAGGCAACGCTAATGTAAACTTTGCCATACGAATGATATGGCCGTGAACCACTCAGACGCTAATGAAACATTCGTTTCTGAACCTTTAAACCAAATCGGATTCTGAGTGCGTGTCTATCGGAATCCACAGCATTTAAAAATGACACGATTCTTTCTAAATCTTATTTACCTCAGTTCCAAACCAGGAATCTGAGTCATACCAAATCTTATGATAATACTATATCTTATGCTAAATCCTATGATAATACGAAATCTTATACTAAATCTTATGATAATGCTAAATCTTATGATAATACGAAATCTTATGCCAAATCTTACGATAATTCTAAATCTTATGCTAAATCATACGATAATGCTAAATCTTATGCTAAATCTTATGATAACATGAAATCGTATACTAAATCTTACGATAATTCTATATCTTATGCTAAATCTTATGATAATCCTAAATCTTATGCTAAATCTTATGATAATCCTAAATCTTATGATATTACTAAATCTTATACTAAATCTTACGATTATACTAAATCTCATAATGATGCCAAATCTTATACTAATTCTAAATCTTGCACGGAACCGTGTAGCAATCATAACTTACCTTTTAAGAATAGTGATGGTAACTCGGAAAGCAAACTTACCTCTTATCCGCCAGATGATTTGTCACCGTCACGCCTGAAATGTTCCAAATCTCATCAGAATGATATACCAATTTACGAAATGAATTCGTTTATTAAAAAGGTAACACTTCCACATGTTTTCTTATTTACTAAGCATACTACCAGGTCACTTGTTCTATTAATCGACACTGGTTCTAGCATTTCTTTAGTTAAAGAAGAAAGTCCTTATAAAAAGCCTCAACTATCCTCAGAAATAGTGCAACTTAAAGGAATCAATGATAGTGGCACGTTTTGTCAAACATTAGGCACCTTCCAAATGCAGTTTTACTTATCTTTGGAAGTATATTCTTATAAATTTCACGTCGTAAAGAATGATGTTAGCCTCGATTATGATGGCATAATAGGCACAGATCTTCTAGGTCATCTTAAAGCAGTCATAGACTATGACAAGGAATGTTTAATAATTCAAAATCATACTTTACCTTTACGTTTCAAGTTGCCAATTTACAAAATCCCAGCTCGTTCTGAAGCTGTAATTGAATGTGGAGTGTCAAACAATAGTGATGAGTTACCTTTTGTTAAAGAAGCCTTAGTTCTTGACCATAAGATTTCTGAAGGCGTTTATGTCGCGAATTGCGTCGTCACTTTAACGCCAAATCGTAGAGTAAATATTTCTATTCTAAATACTACTGAATCCGAGATCGAAATAAATAACTATTCCGTTAATCTTACACGTATGGAAAATAACTTCACAGAGTGTCTGACAACTTCAGACATTGAGACTATAAATAAAGCTTCACTTCCTGTCATTGATAGACATAATCAAGTTCTAAATCAAATTCGAACCTCTCACCTAAATCCAGAAGGAAAAGGAACTCTGTTAGACTGTTGTTCTCAATTTACAGACGTTTTTCATCTTGAAGGTGAACCTCTCACCTGTACTAGCACAATCAATCACTCTATAAACACAGGGAATGCCGCCCCAATCCACGTAAAGTCTTACCGTTTTCCAGAGTGCCACAAAGAAGAAGTAGACAGTCAAATAACCAAAATGCTCGAACAAAATATCATACGCCCGTCTCAATCACCATGGAGCGCCCCTGTATGGGTTGTCCCGAAGAAGGCAGACGCCTCGGGGAAACGAAAATGGCGTATTGTTATCGACTATCGTCGTCTTAATGACGTCACGGTGTCCGAAATCTATCCCATACCGTTAATAACAGATATTCTTGACCAACTAGGGCATTCTAAGTACTTTACGACCTTAGATCTTGTAAGTGGGTTCCACCAAATTTCTTTAAATCCTGCTGACGCGGCAAAAACAGGATTCACAATTGTAGGCACAAATGAAACGTCTGGTCATTATGAATTTACCCGAATGCCTTTTGGCTTAAAAAACGCCCCTAGCACCTTCCAACGCCTCATGAATACAGTTCTATCCGGTCTCCAAGGATTACATTGCTATATTTATTTAGATGATTGTATTTTGTACTCGCCAGACCTCCCTAGTCACATTGAAAAGCTAAAATTAGTCCTTGAAAGGTTCCGTCAACATAATCTAAAATTGCAACCAGATAAGTGCGAGTTCTTACGCCGCGAAGTTACTTATCTAGGTCACGTCATCACCGATAAAGGTGTCTCACCGAATCCAGACAAGGTAAAAGCCATCGAAGGTCTTCCAACTCCTAAAAACCCCAAGGACATAAAATCATTCCTAGGTCTAGTCGGTTATTACCGCAGATTCATAGAAAACTTTTCTAAAATTACCAAACCACTCACCTCCCTTTTAAAGAAAGATGTCGCTTTCCATTGGACGCAAGAACAAGAACTTGCATTCCAAACTCTAAGACATAAATTAGTCTCAGCACCTCTCCTTCAATATCCTGATTATTCTAAACCTTTCATACTTACCACTGACGCATCTAATTATGCCGTTGGAGCTATTCTTTCCCAGGGTGAAATCGGCAAGGATAAGCCGATTGCCTATGCGTCACGTACTCTAAACAAAGCAGAAGGAAACTATTCCACCACGGAAAAATAACTTCTAGCGATTCTTTTTGGCGTGAAGACGTTCCTTCCTTATTTATATGGCTACCAATTCAAAATCGTTACCGATCACAGACCCTTAGTTTGGTTGTTCAACGTTAAAGATCCAGGTAGTCGTCGTATACGATGGCGCCTGAAATTAGAAGAATATAATTATGAAATAGTGTACAAACAAGGCAGATTAAATTCTAATGTCGATACCTTATCCAGGTACCCCGTAAACGCGTTAACCTCTAATTCTAATTTAAATAAATCAACTTATGAACAATATTTTAAAAAGCAATTCTTAAAAACTACATCTAATAACGATACAATCATAGAAGAGCATAGTCAATCACTTCATTTAGCCAAACAAAAATATATAGCATGTCCGATGTCTCTGGACTTCGACTACTCTATGCCGCATTGCGAGCAATTGTTATCACTCATCGAAAATGCTGACGAGTTAAAAGCCCGTGAACGTGAACTTGAAACTGTTCACATTGTAGATTCTAATAATAGAACATTTTATTTTCTTTTTACGAAAACACATCATTACGATGAAACTAGTTATAGAATTATTTATAAATTACTTATGGAATTGCGTAACAAAATCTTATCTAACGAAAACTACGAAAAAGAATTAGCTATATCGGATTTTTCCAGAGCCATTTACTAAATTAGTTTACATTAAGATCTATAATATGATATCTTACATTTTTCACGGCACCCAAATCAAAATACATATATATAAAAATCAAATAATATATCCAACTCCCGCTGAGGTCCCTAATATTTTAAAAGAAAATCACGGTACCACTATTGCTGGTCACCCAGGTGTTAAAAGAATGTATAATAGGATAAAAGCAGCCTACTATTGGAAATCGATGCGTTCCGATATCGAACGATTTGTTAAAGACTGTAGATTATGTCAAATAAATAAACCCTTACGCTCTTCGAATAAAGCCCCTATGGTAATTACCTCCTCGAGTACCAAGCCCTTTGAAAGATTAGCCTTAGATATCGTTGGTACTCTGCCCGAAGCTGGCCTTCAAAAGTTCAAATACATACTTACCCTCCAGGATGATCTGACAAAGTTTTCTTCCGCTTACCCTATGATCTCATGTTCCACTGATGAAGTTGCTCGAAACTTAATTCATTTCTTTTCTCTATTCGGATTTCCTAAAATGATTCTTACCGATCAAGGTACCTGCTTCACCTCCGATCTCTTCAAGCAACTAACTGATATCCTAAAAATCAAAAACCTATTTTCAACCCCGTATCATCCTCAAACCAATGGTGCTCTAGAAAGGAGTCACGCCACTCTCAAGGAGTATCTCAAGTCATTCGTGAACGAAAATCACGACGATTGGCATTGCTATCTAGCAACTGCAATCTTATCATATAATACAACTCCCCATTGCACAACAGAATTTACTCCCTTCGAGTTATTATTTGGCCATAAGCCCTCCATACCCAGTAGCTTATATGAAACAAACGATAGCACAACTTATCATGACTATATTCGCGCCTTACAGTATAGGATGCGTTTTTCTCGCGAAAGAGCGTTAGAAAATATAATTAAAAGTAAAGAAACCTCTAAGAAATATTATGATGCAAATGCCAGTTCTAAAACTTACAAAGTCGGTGATATGGTTTATTTAAGACATCACCATAGATTAAGAAAAGCCTTATCTCCCATTTGGAAAGGACCCTATAAAATAGTCAAAGTGCACGGTAAAAATAACGTCTCCTTAAGTATTAATAGAAAACACATGAAATACCATGTTAACGAAATTAAACCGGCGTGATTTGTCATTGTTACAGATTGGTTTCTGCTGATCCCATTGAATATATTTCTCACAGTCCGGGCATATATTTTGACCCGATATCAATTGCGTATTTTTACAACGACTTCTGGAACGTGATTACTCATGTCGAAGTCGTCCTTATCAAACCTTATTTGGATAAAATCCAAAAATCTATTTTATATTTATCTGATTTCTGTAAAAAAGCAAGAAATTTAGCTATAGTTACTTTAGATTGTAAGAATGCGATTGACCCTTTAGAAATATTAATTAATGCTACTTTTCTTAAATATAACTCTTTATCTCACCTTATCTCAGAAAAGATTGATGATCGTGCTAAAAGGTCACTCGAATTCGGTGGCGAAATATTAAAGTTCTTTTTCGGCATTCTAGACACAGATGACGCTAGAAAATATGACGAAGCCATTTCAGCATGTCAAGAAAACGAAAATCATATATTTTCTCTTATGAAGGACAGCATACACGTTGTTCAGTCCACAATAAACAACTTTAATATTTCTATACATAAATTAAATGAAAATGAAATTAAACTAGATAAACAAATACAAAAACTTAATTATATATTCACAGAAAATTCTAAAACGAATGCTAATCTAATTAACATTGAGAAAATTAATTCCTTGTTTAATGTCCTTGAAGGATCATTGTTGTCAATCTCTAATATTCTAGATACAATTTTAAATTCAATTTTATTTGCAAAAGCTAATATTTTACATCCATATGTTTTAACCCCTACAAAATTATACAATGAACTTTCAAGTAGTAAACAGTTTAAATCAAATATCTAATTTCCTGTCTCTTCATCTTTACAAAATATACATAGTATTATAGATTTGTCGCAATTAACCGTATATTATTATAATAACAAAATTATGTTTGTAATTCAGATTCCGTTAATAAATCCTATGAGGTTTAATGTTTATAAAAAACTTACCGTTACCTACTCCTCAAGAATATAATTTCTTAACTTATGTATTAATTCATCCCTCTAAGCTCTTTATAGCAATAACTGACGATAGGTTAAGTTATGCATTATTAGATGATATCTCTAGTTGTAAGAATGTCAATACTAAGTACATAATATGTCCTCTACCTTCTGTTCTGTCGACAATCAATAACCCATCGTGTGAGTCGAAATTGTTAACGGAAGTAACTGTATCTCTTCCGGATATGTGTAATAATAAGTTAATATATGGTAATATTAATATTTGGCAGAAATTAAATGATGGAAAATATATTTTTGTCCAATCTAAGCCTAGTAAGTTAACATTAAAGTGTAACCATGATATTAAGGATTATACTCTGCAAGGTACTGGACTGTTATCCTTGAAAAATGATTGTATTGCATATTTCCAAACTTTACAATTCTATCCTTCCCATAATTATAAAAGAATCTTACCAAGTCAATTATCAATTAACTATGATATAACAGAAGATGATTGTTGTAAATTTAATAAGATTCTAAATAACAGTTTTCATGAATTTTCTCCTATTTCGTTATCAAACGTAGATTTAGAATCATTAAAATTAGCTTCGCATAAACTAGATAGCCTAGAAAACCAAATAAATAATGTACAAAATCAATCTCATATTGTAAAATATGGACATTATTATTCCACATTAACTTATATAATAATCAGTACAATTATTGTTTATGCGCTTTACAAGTTATACACGAAATGTTTTGCTAAATGCGTTAACCCATCCTGTTGTATACAGATATACAATCATTGTTATAACGATAGTAAAAGTAGCAATGAAACTTCAATAAGCCATCCTATGGAATTAACTACCATATCTGAAAACTCAGATGAATTTGACAGAAGGTCAATTCATAGTTTGCCAGAAATCGAAATCAATAAACTAAATAAAAATGTAAAATTTAGGCAGTTTGAAAAGTCCAACCGTAATCTAAGCATTTATTAGTTATAACAAGCATTTCCATATTCTATCTACTATATTAAAATGTTATTATAAGAATCTCTATTTTAGGAGTATTCTCCACTTAGTTTGTATAATTTTAATCTCGACTTAAAACGATTTTAATCATATAAAACTCTGTTTTTATATTACTACTTTCTTAATACTTTATACTACTTTCTATGTCTTGACAAGTAATTGTAAAACTCAAGCTCTTGCACGCGGTTTTCATTAAACTTCGCGTTCATCTTATTAAAGATGAAGCTTCG
Organism: Euclidia mi; assembly: GCA_944739405.2. NCBI lineage: Eukaryota > Metazoa > Arthropoda > Insecta > Lepidoptera > Erebidae > Euclidia > Euclidia mi. Next base: position 31,716,086 of record OX123191.2, read on the forward strand.
TCTTCAAGGGGGGACGTGTTATAACCGAATTTAGTTAAAGGGAAATGCAATGTAAGCATGTTATAATTAATATATAAGCCATTACCGCCATGCGGCCAGTTAGTTAGCACACAGTTAGCATACAGTTATCATCCAGTTCGCATCATTCATCTACCGCGCCAACATCCTACATCTCGCGGTCGCCAAAGGTTTAGTTCGGTCTAGATAAAAGTCAGTGTATTTTCGGGTGTAATTAATAAACGTTTTTCAGCAGTGAAAAATAGTTTTTTTTTTTAAACTTGCTACGTACTACGCGCAAAACAGACCGAAGGCTTAAAGTATTCTTCAGACCACGATGCAAACACCAATTAGGCAGTAAATTATCGATGTAGGAACTCGTTCATATTATTATAATAATATGCGAAAATAATCCCACACAGACTACAATTACATGTGTCAGAAAAAGTTTCCATTATGGAAATACATAAGTTTCTTAATTTCAAAGTCAACGTTGAACTTGTAGATGTACCATCTGGATTATAAGCACTGTGTACCTTCAAAACTTATCACTATTGTTCGTGTTAAAACATGTTTTGCCTTATAAATGTACATGTTGAACTTCAGATTGCTTTACAGATAGATATATTGCGTATGTTTGTGCTGTATAGTTAGATTACGAATGTTTGTAAGTTTGTCTAGAAGGAATGGGATACGTAGTTACGCAGACGACTTGGAGTAACTCTCAGCGTGCATCATTTACTTTTCGAAGTTAAGAGTATCAAGAAGATCCTTTACTTTACTCTTAGTAAAAAATTACAAAGAGTAAAGTCACATTTAGGGATTTCAGAAAGGCTTGTACAATGTGAAACTTGAACCAAAATTACTACAGCTGTGTGTTATAAATTGAATCAATCCTGAATGTCCAATCAGGTAATGTTTATTATAAAAATATTTATATCCGTGAAGTTACAAATTTGACTCTTATTACTCACACATACTAACTGACACAATCAAGGCAACTTAAGAACATAGTAACAAAATTACCGTAATACATCGGTGCCATCCAAAACCATTCAAAGTACAATTACCGTCGAAGCACAAAATTTGTATTTATCTTATGACCTGGTAATAGATATCAATACTCAGTTGTGACTGTGTAATTAAAGTCTTATTTTTATTGTCATCTCAGACTATTGTACAATCGGTAAAGGACAGCAGGCAAAGTAGCACACCTGATAATGATGCCAACTTCGAAATAAACGGTGCTTATTTAAGTTAAGTATCGAATAAAACATTTGTAATTTTGGCGAAAAAACTTGCCAATTGGCTATCTATACTGATATTATAAAGAGGAAAAATTGTTTATAAGCAATAGAATATGATAGTTTCTGAACCGATTTTACTTATTTTTTCACCGTTAGAAATCAACTTTTCTCTCTTTACTGGTTTCCCTCGCTACTGAGGAAGCGACTCCTTCTGACTCTGCCTACTAGACAGCTAGTTGTCTCTATCAGTTATTGCAGAAAGTGCTATGCTGATTTATGTATAAGCCATATAAGGTTATACATAAATCAGAATAGCACTTTCTAAGGTTCATCACACTTCGTTCAACTGATTTTGATTGACAATAACGGACATCCATTCACCCTAATTTTATCCATTGATCCTTATTTTATGATAGGAATAGGCTTTATATAAAGCCTTGAGGACGGAGCTGCTTATAATTTTATAATATCTATATATGAACACACAAATATGTCAAGTAATATACTGGTCCAAACTGGTTGTTTCTCTCTGTCTCTATTCATATTTAGTGTGCCGTACCGCCATCATAGGCGGCGGCGGCGGCGTTGAAATTTAATTTGCAAGGCTTTTGTGTTCAGTTTAAAATGTATACACGATACACATCATCGTGTGTACTTCAATAACTAGGTCAGTATACTTTCAAGCTTCTTGGAAATGTTTGGATTAAATTCCTAAGAAATTCAGCGGTGATTTTCTTTCTTTGTTGAATTAAAACATTAATTGGATTAATCTACACAACTATTTCGTATAAGAGTTTTATATTGAGTCTTTAGTAAATATTTGCTTTGCTCAATTATATACCACTATCAATGTATATTATATCATGTAACGTAATACTCCGCAGTAGGCGGAGCCAGCCTTGTCCGAAGAGCGCTTCGCTAGGCATTTTTACCTTATAAGGTAATGGACCGGGCACAGGCAGTCCGTGAGTCATAGCCTATATAATATGGGGGCGCGATCTAAATCAGTCACTTTCCCTAGACGTCGCTACGCTGCTACTACTACTTCTGTATTTATACTGCCTTCTAAAGTAGAAAGCAGAATATATGTACTATCCCGCTGGGGTTCTCCCTACGGGCTATAATCCCCTACGGGTCTCCACCTATCGTCACCCTATGGGCTGACGTTTTATCTACGGCTTTCCACATCCACCGGTCCCTACCACTGATTGCTGTTAGCTGCGACCTACGAGCTGCTGGCGCCGTGCTTCTACCAGCCTACGCCTGAGCCTACCGTTCAGCCTACATCAGCTTCAACGCCTGAGCCTACCGCTCAGCCTACACCTCGACCACCGAGTTGCCTACCCAGCGTGCACTTCGGCCAGCTCACCTGCGATCCTACGAGCAGTCTACCCTGCGAGCGTCAGAGAGCAGCAGGAGTCTACGTTCCAGCCTTTAGGCCAGTGCTTATCTAGTCGGTCATACTGTATGTAAGCGGTAGTGAGACATAATAAAAAACCTGTTCCTTCTAAGCAGTGTTTCTATTAGAACCCCGACAATCTACTTCAAATCACAATCTAAATCTCACAATCATCCTGTCTAAAAAACTGCCTGTTAAACTCCAAAACTGCCGAACGGATTTTTGCACGGTTTTCACCAATAGATAGTGTGATTCCTGAGGAAGTTTTAGATATATATATATCTATATAATTATTGATACTTAGAAGTTTCAGTTAAATGTTATTACATTGAACATAGCATTCGAAGAAATGATGAAGTTTGAGTGTATCATCGTACTTTTACTATATTCCCGAATGTTTGTGAGAATTGATGAATTTTTCACACCGAAACTACTGAAAGGATTACGATGAAACTTTTGTCTTTGGGCTTTTCTCTTTAGTTTTATCTTTTTTCGCGCTTACCAGCGTCCACACGGGTGAGAGCAGGAGAAGACTCTAGAAAAATAGATTTTTGACATAATAGGAGAATCCACACTTGGAGAGTTTATTCTAAAACAGACTAATAAAATTTGCTTTATACTTTGCTTCATAGTTTGCTTGCAATCTTACTCATAATCATTTACATACAATACTTTATTTTCTTCAATTCTAAGACAATACGCAAAATGAACTTATGTAACTAATTAAATCACGAACGAAAAAATAATAAACAAACCAATTAATATTCACGCGAAGGCTCCATTTTATCCTGTAAAACATATGGTACCCGGGGGCATCAAGCAAGGCCGTCTTATTCCCAATCGAGACAGCCATAAACTAAATACCAACAGACTACCAAGAATACGGAAATTGTTTTCAAACTCTGCAAACTAAATTAGGACGAAAGAAATGTAAAAAGAATATGCCACGGATAGTCGGCATTAAAATGTTATGTAAAGAAATTGGGCCGAGATGTAATCCTTGTTTGGTTTCAAGATATAATAATGAAAAACATAGTATAACAACCTTTTGCACGTACAATTGAATTAATGTCGTACATTCAATCCAAATGAAGCTTTTCAGACCGAAATTATGCCTCTGATGAAAATATGACTTTCTATTCACTGCAAAGGTTCATCAAAAATCCGCTCATTAGTTTTTGCGTTAAAGAGTTACAAACATCTATACACCCTGCCAAGCTTACGCATATAAAATAGTAGTAAGATATTCTAGGAAAACTCATACACGGTTTTCAGACCTCAAAGTTAGAGGTACCTGTTATATGGTAATCAGATAACTGATACACATATTTGCTATACCTTTGCTATTATGGTCAAAGATGTATTAGAGATTTATTACACGGAGACAAAGAACATTTTGTGTATTCGTGTTAAAAGATGAATATTAAATTGAATTCGATACCGCTGGTTTAGCCCATACTCATTATGCAGTGGTAGCGCTCATACCGTATTTGGTTTGCCATATCGTAATAGGTTGACAAACTTAAGCAACAATTGCGCAGGTAAACACGTGCCGCATTTACACCAGAGCGCTAACGTGCTTTGGAGACTTAACGTGCTTTTAGTACGGTAATAAAAGAATACAGGCTATAGTTCGAAAGTAGAAGCAATTAGGAAAAATAGCATTTAACTGGTATTGGATATTACTGGTGAAGGAAAGGTACCCCTAGCTATAAAATCAGTATCATTATGAAGCTTTAGAATTACATTTAGGATTACATTACGAAGCTGACTCGTTTGCAGCTACTTAGGAAAAGCAGTTAAATTTACCATATGACCTAGCTTCGTCTCTTACAAAATTTATGTTCAAGAGATACCTCCTGTAAATTTTCACCCGAAAATTTTGCCATTTCACCCGAAAAAAAATACTAGAAGTATGCAAATGTAGATTAAACATTTGTAATTCAAAGCCTCCTCAGATATTTTGTTGCACCGTCCCTTATTAAATTCTGCTCCTATATTACACAGTACAGATATTTTTTGAGAGACGGAATATTGTGGTTCCACCTGCGCCCAAGATATACATATAGCTGTTGCTTTCTCTTATAGTTTGAGAGAGAAAGATAAAAAATAGGGTTTTTGTGCTATAGTGAGAGAAGAGCAAATTAAATTATTTTTAGCTTAATGGAAACTTATATTATTTATATTATTATTACTTTATTACTTTAGAAGTTTCATACTTGTATGTAAACTTAACTTTACTAGAAATATTGTCTTGTAGCAATAAAATAGGTTCTTTTAAGACTGCCAATGACAAACTTCAATTATTATCGGATTGCTTTCTATTTGGTGTAGTATTACAGAAAAACTCCGCAATGGTGTTCTTACAAGTTAAAGAACTAGAAGTTCTCCGTAGAAACATTTACGCACAAATTCGACCCATTTAGGTTTTATTTTGGTAAAAAGCCTATACCAATGTCTACGGTATGCTTTATAAGTTAAATTCTAATCATATGTATAAATTCAGGGATCCTGCCGTTTTGCCGAAAAGATTTTGACAAAATTTCATTACCCAAACAAATTTTAGCAATCTTTTTTATACCATTGTAATATTTCGAATGATTTTAGTACGCATATTTTTATTTGGTCAAATTTTTACTTGGCAAAATATTACCAAGTATAATGCCATTATGGCATTTGGTCTTTAATCAAATGATTTATTACAGCAAACAATCTTCAGACAATAAACATTTGGTGATATAAGTTTATTTATGGAAGTAGTTAGAGTAGGTTAATTATTTTAAAAAAAATGGTTGGGTTAGGTTAGGTTAGAACTGTGGCCTCCTACGCACGAGACGACCGAGCGAAGCGAGCAGTGCCGCGGTAGCAGCCTTAAAGAGATTGTTTTTTGTAGGTCACCTCACCCGGAACTGAACTATTTATATAAGGATAATCATTGATTTTGCGTAAAAACTGTTTCAACGAAATTCCTTTCGGTCAAACAAGGGAGACTCATAAATTCATCAAATTAGGTTTAACCATTTGACATGGAAACGGAACATTCACACACACTTTAGCATTTATTAGTTACCTTCTACATTGATTACTGTTGACCCAAATCTATCCCAAATATAAATATTTATTGTTGCCTGTCATTTGTGATTGGCATGGCATTTAAAAGACAAAGGTAAGTACATAGGCTTTCTACATATAATCAAATCCGTAGGCGTTGTATTACAATATCTTGACCTCGTTCTTAGATAATGCATAGACAAACGTCTATCCTTTTAATGTCTAGAGTGTCTAGATGATAGTGTTTTCAATTACCTACGACGAGACAATGTGGCCTGGATGTTTATTGGAGAGGTAATACTACAGATTATAACCTAATATTCGCATGGTGACTTAGACTTTGGATTTTCCTGATACATGTACTTTGAACTGGTCTTAAACATGTTAGATGTTAAAGCTTAGTTTAATAATAAATTTTTAATTTGTTTTACTTCTTTATATCGTCACGCCTGTATTTTCAAAGGGGTAGGCAGAGGTGTAATATAACATCCACATTTCTTGTGAATTTTAAGTGACACGTGATAGGGGGCGAGCCTATTGCCGTTACTGTGCGCATTGTTTTTAAACTTTTAAAATATTTCTTGAACTGTTTAATTTCATTTATTTTCAGTCTGTAACGACTCAGTGTAGAGTAACGGCCTCTCTGTTCTCCTTCTACACATCTCTGCTTTGTGCCAGCATAGGTCAGTCTTTCCTATATGCGTCCAGTTCATCCCGCTACCCTCGTCTCGGCCTTCCACGTTGCCGCTTAGCACCTTCGGGGTCCGAATTAGTGGCAATCTTAGACCAAAGTTTTTCAGGCATACGGTAGTGGGTGACATCTGCGCTTTTTTTTCATAAACATTTCGATTGCACTTGGTAGAACTCATGAAATCCAGCTTGAATCTTGCTTCAGAAAATATCGGGTTTTTATCCTAGAAATAGTACTCTTGAAATTGAACTACAGTTTACGGATTTTATCGCGATGTATTTGGTTTCACTAAGTTATTGCATTTGAACCGAATGATCTAGAAACTACATTTTTAATTTATTATTAGCCGACGTTTCGATTTTTTTACAGGATTCATGTTTACGGCAGTCTGAGGTGATATTTGTCTTTTTCTTAAATGTATAAGTTATTTCAAAGTACCCGAACATTTTTCAACTATTGGTGTTACTGTTTACGCAGAATGAGCTCACAGGATCCTTAGGTCTTCTGGTGACTTTGTCCTTCTTGGGTTTCATTAGCCTTATGACACGGTCCCATGCTGGAGGAACATTCCAACCATCTTCCCTATTGAAATTAGGATGTTTTTTTTATTTCAATAGTCTCGCGTGTTATCCTTCGAAGAAAATGGTGTTCTTTTGCGAGTATCTGTGGTTCATCAAATCGCAGGTAGTGGTTGGGTCCTTGTTCCACATGTTCACACAGCAGACTTTGTTGAGCGTTTAGTACTCTAATAGTACTCTGCTATAATTATAGCCACTTCTAGCAGGATTGCCATGCGACGTTTAGTGGACGATCGGCAGCGCAACGGAAGCACTACATTATGCATGTTTTACTCTTCTATTGGAAACAAAGTAAAACAATCTATAAAAGATATAGTCTTTAAGATAAGGCCCAACTTAAACTAGTCAAGTTCAAGTTGAATGTATAAAGCTGTCTAAGTAAGTGGCAATCCTTTGTTTCCACTTATTCTTGAGAACAGGTGTGAATAAGCAGGATTCTTTAAATTAATTAGCGCACTGATGGCGGCGTTTTCCCCTACTCCTGAAACTACTTCCTATAGAAACAGCAGTTGAGTTGTGGATGCAACTTTACGTAGAGAAGTGTGTAGGTGCTTTTGACAATGTATTATGATTGCTGAAGGGTTTTTGTCTGTTTGGCCTTCTTTGGAACGATGCAGAATGTAATAATATGTTAGTATCTTTGACAAAAATATGCGAAACTATGTTTGTTTCGCCATCTTTTACGTCGCAACGGTGCGATGTAATGGTTTTTCTTTCTTTTTCTTCTTTTTTTCTTCCTCAGACGTCGCATGGGTCGCCCTCTACCACTCAAATAGAGTTTGGAGCTTAGTGATTCCCATCACTAGGCTCCAAACTCTATTTGAGTGGTAGAAGGCGACCCACTACAAGCGTTCTATCTTGACCAAAAAATACTGTTGCAAATACTTACATATTTCTACATACCAACATAGCAGACAAATAATAGCGCTAATGACACATAGATTAGTTCTGGCCAAGATAACGTAGAAAACAAACACATAACATCCGGCCTGCCAGTGTCACAACCCATAAAACCCACAGTGTATCTTCTAATGAAAACAATGGTATTCCATTCATAAAATATTTAAACGAAAAATGCTGCAGTAATATTGCATCTTAAGAACAAAAATATAATTTACAAAGAAGTTTTGTGGCAGGAATCTTCTTGTATTTCTATTATCTCCTTTAAATGCATTTCGTAAGACAAAACATCTGAAAATATTGTATCCTTTCCTAAGTGTTTCGAAATTATGAAAATAATTTCACATAAAGAGCTTATACCTTATTCTACTCCGTCGGTTTGAATACCGCTCCTAGACTCTCTGTTACACCGAACTGAAAATAAAACAAAGTACATTTTTTTTTTAATAATTTTTGGGTTATGGTGTTGATACAAAGAATGCTCATTACAGATGAATGCTAAAGTGTATCAGCATCATTAGAATACTTCGATGTATAATGAGTCATCATCACCAGTCTTAATGCATAATCTATTCTACTGTTGGCATTTATTATAATATATAGTCATCCAAAAGAATATGATTTTTAAATATTGTGTAACAAAATTGCAACTTTTGCAAATCTGTTTTTCCTACCAGGAATATAAAAAAATACTTTTTATGCATTGAAGCCTGGTTGTTTGACAGGCGTTTCTAAACAAATTCAGATACCAGATACATAAAAAGATGCATCGGCGTGTATGGACTAAGAACATGCTTCACAAAAAAGCAATTAGTTTACTTCGTTCTGTGTTCAATACATTTAGCAGGGTAGATACAGGGTGTCACAAGACCCATCACCAAGCCGAAGTCTACTCGTTGTGGACATCATGCCAAGTCATACTAACCTAAAATAATACATGGGAAACGATGTTTTTTAAGTTTTCACATTTTTAAACTGCAATTAAAAGCGTGCGCGTGCAATGATCGAAATACCTACTTATCCATGGGGTCATAGGGCATCTAAAGAACATATTGGCGGAGTAAACGCATCGATTTTCTACCTAATTAGAAAAATGCCATACTAACTTTCAGCCTCAATACCTTCCGAACCAGTAATTTTCCAGGTATGGTGCTGAAGTAAAAAATGTTCGTAGTGATAGGTACAACATGGGATTTCAGTTTTCGTTAAGGGTCTTTTTACACCCTGTATAGACTTTCGCTTTAAATATGCAACCCTAAAAATATCTATAAAAACTCAATGTATTTGTAGTGAATCCAGACTTTTGTTTGCATATTTGTAGCTGATAGTTTGCATATTTGTTATTAATATATCAATGTAAATGTTTGACTGATGCAAAAATCATTACATGTTATTTATGGTCTACGTGACTTTCTCTACAAATTAGTCCGTGTGGTGACAGATAAAGAATATAAAGTGTCATTACCCCTAAAAAAAAGTAAGTTTTGTTGATTGAATTGTGCACAAAAATAATAAAAACTTGGTTATAGCCAACTAATCCTTGTTTGATGTTAGGTACTGCTTTTTAAAACAGCAAAATTAGCATTTTATTTTTCATGCTAATATGGGTTACCTTATCTATAAGAAGAAAACAAGACCTAGTAAAAAGCAAGTAAAAAGCACTTTTTATAATGGCAACAATGTTTTTATCTCCATTGCACTCTGGTGTAAGATGTGTCCCAAGGCTTATTATCCAGGAAATGTACGCTCTGGGATAGTCTAAAAAGGTACAGTTTAAGGCTAAATAAAAAAAATACAACCAATAAGAACCATTCATAAAATTGTTTGTTGGCATTTGTGCGCTTTTAAAAAGGACTTGAAATAAATGGTGTTTTCACCGTTTCGTTCCGTATTGTAAAGGCTGTTTTACGCTTGGACGATGTTAGAGAAGTTTGAAATTTGCAGCTGTCTCTTTCTTTTTTTGTAGTTTTAGCCTCCTCTTTCTCGCACTCTAATAAATGCAATTTAACTTTGTAATTTTTTGTGAAGCAAAGTTTTGAACTTGCATTGTATGTAAATATTTTGTGTTGTTGCTTTTTCAGTTTGTGGGTCCTGTTAAAAAAGTTGCCGTCTGTAATGATTTTATAATAGAGGGAGGTAAGTTTTGCTATCGAGGCTTATATTTGGATGGGAGAACGTTCACAAAACATTTTGATTATGAACATGATACAGTGTCTACGAGATCAAATAATCGTTATTGTATTATGACGACGTCAATAATCTTATGTAAATGTAATTTCTATCTGCTAAATGTAATTTTAGGGTTTTGGATATTCTTTTTCTTGTTATGGCGAATATAGACTCCGTAACTGAAACGTATAAGTAGTATGAAAAAAGGTGTCACAATATTGCATGCATTACTTTTAAAGTAGAATCTGAATAACAGTGTAGTTAACTCAAAGCAGTTACTTTTACAACGACAGTATATATATAATTATACGAAATTACCAAAATTAATTTGAATTAACCTACAGTTTACGGATTTTATCGCATTATATTGGTTTCACTGGTTATTACATTTTAACAGAATGATCTAGAAACTACATTTTTATTACTAGCCGACGCTTCGAATTCTTTACAGGATTCATGTTCACGGCAGACTGAGGTGATATTTGTCCTTGTCTTGAATTTAAAAGTTATTTCAAAGTACCCGAACATTTTTCAACTATTGGTGTTACTATCTACGCAGAATGTGCTCACTGTGTCTTGATGTCTTCTTGTGACTTTTTTCTTCTTGGGTTTCATAAGCCTGATAACAGGGTCCCAAGCTGGAGGAACATTCCAACCATCTTCCTTATTGAAATTAGGATGTTTTTTAATTTCAATAGCTTCTCGTATCATTCTTGGAATAAAGCGGTGTTCTTTTGCGAGTGTCTGTGGTTTATCAAATCGCAGGTTATGGTTGGTTTCTTGTTGTACATTTTCACACACAGCAGACTTTGTCGAGCGTTTGTGTTTAATCCCTATCCCTACTTATAATATTATAAATTTGAAAGTGTGTATGTATGTATGTATGTATGTTCCGTTTTCACGCTAAAACGGCTGAACAGATTTTGTTGATATTTAATATGGAGATATATTGGACCATGGAGCCGGACATAGGCTACCATAAGTTGCAAAAATTAAACTGGGAGGGATTGTAGGGAGGGTAGAAGTTTGTACGGCACAAATTTACCTCTTGGAAGTAAGAACGCATGCGCTAATAATTGAGTGTTGCGCATGTGCTAACATATCTGTCAGTACTGTCACGTCATACATAATGTCATATTGTGCACGTTGACAAACCAGCCAGTTACATTCAGTACAGCCAAAGAAGTTTGATTACTAATAATACATTCGAAATAATAAAATACTTTTGCCCCGACCTATTAAATAAAATTGTTCGCATATATACTTAAACTATAATAATTATATAATAAGCTTAAACGGCTGAAACGATTAACCCTACTAATGTTAAAAATGCGAAAATGTTTATAGAGATATATTGTGATGTTATTATGTACCTTTCACTAGATAATGGTAGATAATGTCATGGATACTGACCGAGTTACTTTGTACCCGATAGAGTTTCTGAAGTCTTTAGAATAATCAGGAGAGTCTTCACATATCTTGAGACTGAAAGTAGATTTGTGTTACCCCGAATTTAACGCGCGCGAAGCGGCGGGCAAAAGCTAGTGTCAAATATATGTTCCTTAAGTCGAATGCCTGTGCTTCTCCTGGTTTGTCTAATGTATGAGAGCCCACACTCAAATTAATTTATACGATTCAACTACAATCAAATAAGCAAAGCTTTATTACAAAATGCGGGCGAGCTGAGTCCCAAATCCTACGTATTACAGAGAACTGACTTAGGCGACAGAACAGGTAAATTTTGGAAATATAAATCTTAATTTAGAGCTTACTGTCAATCAAATGCAGCAGAGATGATATATATTTAGATATTCTTTAGGTAATGATCCAGGCACAAAGACTCCTTGACCTAAAATTTGAAACTTACATTTGAAGTTTGTACTCACTGTTCAACACTCGTTGAACATAGATAACAACTGCTGCGCATCGGTTGAAAGATTAGCTACCTTTTGTGCGTATTATATTAATATTTGCTCTGTACGTCGGTGTTTGACCGCAGCTCAAGACTGTTACAAAGATCTTTTACTGTCTTCATTCGTATAGAGACTGTAAAAAACTGATTTCCCAATCAGTGCCCTCAATAAACTGACAGAAAACCGCAGAATGTAGCTATTATTTTATTTTGAGGCGATCATGATATGAAGTGGCTCTTTAATATTCTGCCAAATTAGGTCAGACTAGAAAATGTACGAGGCAACCGGGATAACGCTACTACGATGTTATCAAACAAAAATATTATAATGCTAAAAAAAGTGTGATCCCACATTTATCTTAATCAAAGCTTTTGCAATAAAAAGAAAAGCCAAGAAGACAAATCATACTCGTGTAGCAAAATTGTGAAAATAATGGAAAGCTTTTACAATAATGGAGTAATATTATCACAGATTAAAAGTATTCGGGTTTCAGATTAAGTTTGTAAATATTACTTTGTGTAAAAATGTAATCAGCCAAATTCAAAAAGAAAAAAAAACTCGTCAACTGTATTAGTACACAGCCTTTCATATTTTCCATTATTGTCTTTTATATTTTGCTCTGTTTTGTATAGTAGCTTTATTTTAATTCATTTTTACACGGCAGGGCGAAAAGGACTGATATGGATGGATATCTTTGTACGGGATTATTAATGTTTATGTGTGGATGCGTTTGTTGCGTAAATTGTTACATAATATGCGGACAGTGATACTGGTCTAAACCATGGAATATCGCTTTCCCTTTGGGTTGCGGCGGACAGACAAAAGTCGCTCTGTGGAAAAGTTGATACTCTGTCATACCTGGTTGACCTGTTGATGTTTTATGCAAAAAATATGCGTAAATTACATTATAATGGCACTTGTCAAAGCGCACTGATTTGAATCAAAACAAACCGATCACGCATTGCGTGGTTCGCAGTGGTCTGCTCTAACATCAGCGCAAGACCTAAGAGCGAGAGAGATTGCAATAAAATGCGTTAGATGCGCCAGCTTAGCATGGCAAAACACGGTTTAAGGTTATACAGTCTTTTGCTTTGGTTAAGGTTGTTTTTTTATAAATACATGGTTTTAGATTGTAGTATATATCTATAAATAAACGTCGTATAGTAAAAATTGAGATATTACGCTATAGAAGACCTTAAACCAAGCAGGATAAGCGTTGTTAAGCAAAAACACTGTATTCTTGAATAAAGTAAAAACACTTTTCACGATACAGCGATTGTTACAATCGCTGTATATAAGAATACCCCGTTGTGTTAAAACCTCTATAATTCGGATCCAAACATAACTGGCATCCAAAAAATAATAAAGAAACTCCGAAACGCTGTGTTTTACATTAAAAAAAGAAGACTTATGTTTTGCACTAGCTTAGCAACCAAAACGTTAAATCATTTCAACAGAATCGTTGGCCAGAGTAATCCTTGCTATATGAGTGCTTGAGAGGATTCACTGCCGTTCAAATATCACCCTTATAATCGTACATTTAAAGGTTGCTGTCCGTACGTTTGATTTGCAGTTATGAAATGCCTTGTGATATTTTGCTTCAGCGAGAGGTTATGAATTAAATTCCCTGTTGGGAATATGGGAATCAATGACAATACGATACTACTTTTGATACGTTTTGAATTGTGTTTGTCGGATTTGTCCTTAAAAGGTCTTAGGGCAATTTTTCTTTTTAAGGATACAAGTACATAATTATTATATTATGCTCGTGAATGATGTTTTATACTCTAATTTTATTTTTATTTAATGTGTCATTTACATGATAAATAATTTATTATTTTCTGTAAATTCGTAGTATAATTCGGTATATTAAAATGAATTAAAGCTGTTTGTGTGTATTTACAGCGGATATTGCATTCATGGTTAAATAATCTGTTGTGAAATTTCACTTTTATTGTCACTTACTCTATTATACTGAACAATACCCTTTAGGCGATATTACTTCCGGAATTAATGCTATATGGTAAACACAACATTAATGATGTTGATGATCGCAGAATCTTATTTAAATTTACCTGTATATAAATGAGGTGTAGCGGTAGCTAGCTATATACTACTGGGGCCATCTATCGAACGATGGCGAAAAAAATCAACACGGTGACATCTAACGGACACGACGCAACTAAATCATGTATCGCGCAAGCAGAGTTCTCACACGCCGATATTATGGTATAAGTACTAAAGTTCTTCCTTCGGACTGCAGTCCTCCAGGCACGATCACCTAGCCTAGTCAGAGGGACCTTCCTCTTGTTGACTTACCAAATTCTTCCAGACAGGGAATCACCTCAAAATTTATTTCTACATTTGTATGCGTCAAAGAATAAAGACACTATAAAATTCATTGCTAATCCATATTACATCCCGCTATCTTTTTTAATATGAACTACATGATGTGAGTCGAGCTCTGCTGTTTCATTGATTACCACTATCCTGAACAATCGTTACATCTGATTCTACGCGCCAATATTTTAATGAATCAACATAAAAATATGCGTGGCATGTGTCAGATAAAAAATATTTATTGAACTTTAAAGTGGTAAATTAAGGCCCTGTCCTAAGCGACTGTTTTGGTAAATGAGGGGGTGAAGCAGGGGAGGTGAAGGGAGCTTAGCTCCGTCTACTGCGGGGCGCCCCCCTTCATTCTCGTCGCGTCCGGCCGTATTCTGGCGACATCCGTATTCCAATATTTCAAAATCGCAAACAAAACGTTTTAGCATATTGAATTGAGAACCTGATATTAAAACTTATATTACATACATCAATCTATTTGTACAATATAGGCATAGCGCAATTTTTGTTCTCAGTGCAGCCATGAGCAAAACTGGTTTACATTAGACGTTATAGGTATTAATAGTTGACGAAAGTAGGTAAATACCTATGTGCCGTAAGATGATAAAAATAATTAAGTCAGTTCCATGTATGGAGAGGCCATTATTATGTTTGTTTTGTTTTTGTATAAAAATAGTGAAGCAGTTCATAGAATACCTACATATAATTCCATTCCTGCCAGTTTTCAAATCTGTTTTGCAATAAATTGGCTGTGACATACGGGTGGACAGACAGACAGACATTGCGAATCTATAAGGGTTCCGTTTTTACAATTTTTGGCTACGGTACCCTTAAAAACACAATACTGCTCTACTAAGCGCAAAAGCCGTATCTCAACTATAAAGCGAGTTACGAGATAATTGAAGTTTAGTAAAAGTTGATTTCTTTTATTTATTTATGGATGTTTATTGTTATTATAGGTATAATTATTATGGTAAAGGTTTCGAAATACGTCGCCGTTTTTAGGGGTTGTGAGTGATTGGAGAGGGAGGAGGGGAGGTCTTGAAACCACCCTCACCATTTTCAATTGCCGGAAATACTGAAAAAAAAATCTCCAAACATCGGTGTGTATGGCACTGCCAACTTCCACATTCATCACACTAGTTTAATAAACTAAGGTTGACGGAGCCCTGCGAAGGGCTCCTATTTTCGGATTAAGGGTCAAAAGAGAACCTAACATAACCTATTTAGTTACTTATTACAGTCGCGCCTAACCCTAGGCACTCGAAAGCAATGACGCACAAATTTGACATTAGCTGTCAATGTGATCATTCCAAGATGACAGTTTTGCGTTTCGTTTCACGTTTTTCACATAAAACCTAAAAAGGACATTTGTAAAACTGTACTAAAGTATAAAAACTACGTTCCGTTTTGCATAATTGCCGAAGTATTTATGAAATTTTGGAAATTGTTTAAAAATATTTAGACGCAACTCCGGCAGCCAAAATTACTTTTAGGGGATTAAAACGAACTACCTTAAGCCCCCTACACTACCAATACCCTCAAATTCAGGCTACTCGTTTCGAAACCCAACCCATTATTATTTTTCAAAATAGATGAAACATCAAAAATATATTTGGATATACCTTATTCATGAGATACTGCTATGTCGCTTAGAAAATTATAGAATTAGAATTTGAGTTACTGCTTTTTCGTTAGCTCTCGTCATACATGTTTGTATGGAAAAATATAAAAAAAATCTTTCGCTTCAAATATGTGTTGTTTCAAAGAAAATAAATATTAAAAGAAATTTATTTATATTCATTTATAATTTATTAACGAAATACAGAGTTAACAGCTCATCAAAAGTTAGCTGTCTGCTACAACCCGGCAGGTTTTCTTTATTCTCATATTCGATGAGATTAAAGGCAGTGTGTGAGGTGATAAGGCTTCAATACTTATTATTTGCTGTTGTTCACGAGGCACAGTTTCATTTACTTCCCTTTTACGGCTTGGTATTGTAGAAATTTCAAGCACTGATGAAACATTTTCCTCTCCGTGATCTCGCAATGCCATCCCTTGAGCTTGACGAGAATCAACAATTCCAGGCAACTGATATAAATTCATATATACCATTTTCCACATTCAATATACCAATTCATATAAAACGCCACAAGCTTCTCCCAGAAAACATCATCTCTTTCTATAATTTCTATTTTTAGTGGTATACTTTCGCCACTCCACACAGCAAATAAACACTTTTGTTTGCGTGTAACGTGGCGTTGCCCCTGAATTTGGTAATAACAATTACAATATTTGTTTAGACTAGTCAGTTCACTTTTTATCATGTTTCCATATTTGTATTTTATTTGCTCTTATACTATTCTCCAGGCCATTCTTATAGGCAACTTTAGAACATTAAATTTCCACAATCATGTTTGGACCTATTAATCCATCTGGCGTGGCACCAATAACCGAATAATCCACAAGGCTCGATTGTTACATTTTCTTCCTTTGCCAGTTGTTGCAAAGCCAGTTGTTCATTTTAGATTCCATGCGCAACTGATTTTATATTGCAAATATTTTATTTGTACTAAATATTTTTTACTAAGTTGGCTTTACTGCTGTTATCTCTTCTTTTTACCACTATACAAAAATTTCAATCTGTCAACATATTCTTACGCAATTTGAACCAGTCACTGCTATCCCTCTTGTAATTTTTGCTTATCACTACGGAATTTGAGTCAAATTTGTTAAAAAAATTGTTTGGCATTTCTTGGCTAGCTCTTGAACAGATCGTGTTAGGAATGACTGAAGTCAAATGTGTGTAAGACGTTGCAGAACTGTTATCTTTAACTTCACTGTAATAACAATAATGATAATTAGTTACGTACTTTATTATTAAAAAAATACTATATCCTGTGTTATAGCAAACAGAGAAGTTACCTTCTTACTTATAAATGATTGATTTTAGAAATTAAAAATATATTAGATGTACTGAGACATACCTAATAGTTTATGAATAATCAAAGTTTTACCCGATGTACCTAAAAAGGTTTATGTTCAAAACACAATAATACAACATTCGTAACCGCTTGTGTGCGGATTGCGGAGCGCCATATTAGCGCTGTCATCATTATTGTTCGCCGTGGCGGCATCTTAGCGCTCCAGGCGCTCTGACAAGCTAATGAATTTGAAATATAGGTACATAAAATGATTCGATTTTATTTTATTACTCTTTCAAAAATTGAAAACTGTGGCAGCTATGTATTGTGAGAATAATTTATATAATTATATTATGCATAATCGATAATAAGTAACATAGTTAGTCATAAAAGACTCTTATGAAAATAATTTGTGTAAAAATGTTACATATTTCATAATCACTTGGCCATGGATGAATTTCTATTTTATTACGACGCTTTCTTGTACAAATCCTTTGTAGAACTTCATTTCTCTAATTGTCCATATTTTATTCTTCTAACTATATATTTATAAGCACAGAAACATTAACACATTAATCGCAACAAGGGTATAAACTTAGGTCCTAATTATATGTGCCCATAGTTACATGAAAAGTCTAGTTGATTCAAAGTATTCAGTCTATAACATAAAACATGAAATTACGAACTCAAATCGGCGTATTATAATAACAAACAGGTTTACGTAAAATTTCGTGCAGCGGAGACGCAAGCGACATGACCTATCTCTCACAGGGCTCATAGCCGAATGATGAGTTCTGGGCGGGGCGTAAACTAGCAACTGACATTCAGTACACCGCTTATGCTAATAAGGTTTAAATTGCTGAAGTGTTTGATGTTGATGGGATCTACCGAGCGTCACAATCATAGACGTTTGGCAGATTTTATTTAATTTTACAAAATATACACGTATAATATGAAAATAAATAGGGTAATTCTTTAGTTCATTAGATTTCCTACAATATTATCAAAAAAAATATGACAGCTTATGATCAAAATATTGCAAACAGTGAGACGAAAGATTATTTTCTACCTCGATTTTGTGATTTTTTTACCGTGATTCTATTTTACGTACATGAAAAATTCTTTCAAAAGTCTTTTGTTCAGACTTTTGACTTTAAGCTCTAATTTTTGCTAGTTTGTAATATGTACCGTTATGGCTAGATGCGCGACGAAAAATTTGGTGTTTCACGGCTTCTGAGGTATAACAGCGCCTTAAAGCTCAGACACTGTTGCTGCCCGTCAATATTTTTCGATATGATGTGTTACGTGTTGAGATGGATTAAGAATTAAAGTACCACCAACCCATTCTATTCCGTTGATGTCGTAAAAGGTGACATATAGTATCTTGTGGAGGAGACGGAACACTTAACATCAAACAATATGACGTTTACCCTTACAACGGTATTGTTGTATAAATTAGGTAGGGCTTATTATGTCCAGCAGTGGTCTAAAAAAGGTTCAAGATGATGATAATATTACCTATACACTCAAATTGAGATAAAAACAAGATTCTACTTCTCTATAACAGTTTTTAAGTAAACGATATTATAGAACACTCTTATCTATATCACTTTCCGCTTTATCCCTTAACGAACCACATGAGATTATTCCGAAAGTAAAGCTGTGCCGTTTCGCAGATTACCACTGTCCAAAACAATTGTACCGACTTTGATTCTGTGCTCCGATATTCTTATTACAGTCAACTACTATGCTCAAACAGGGAGTGTTGGTGGATGCATGTTTTCCGGGTTCATGTGTGCATATAATTATGTGTGCTGGACTATGACCTTACCCTTCTCATAGTGAGAAGAGACCCGTGCCCAGCACCCGTGGCCACAGATTACTAAATAGTTACTTAGTAACAGACACGTCACTCCCATACAAAAGCGAAAATACCTAAGCTATATCATCATCCGCCTAGCGTTATCCCAGTCTCAACCTCCGCTTACTAGTCTAACCGGATTTGGCGGAGTATTAGCTTTTCCACAGAGCGACTGCCTGTCTGACCTCCGCAACCCGAAGGGATAGCGATATTCCATGGTTTAGACTAGTGTCAGTTTATTTTAGAGGTACTGACTCTCTATAACGACTGTCAAAGATCTTCATGACAGCCGGGACCGACGGCTTAACGTGCTCTCCGAGGCACGAGACAAGCGATAATTAACAATTCAATACGCACATGACTCCGAAAAGTCAGTGGTGCGCGCCGTGGATTCGAACCCGATACCCTCTGCATGGCAGTCCGTTGGTATCTCCACTAGGCTATCGCTGCCTTATAAAATACCTACGCTATAATCACCTACAAAATCTTAATAATAATAGCCGTTGTTCGCAGTGAAGAGAAATGAACCCTAAGTACTGACGCAAAGGGTTGCAGATTGTGTGACTGTACGTACAAGCGTGTCATCGAACGAAGGCGCTAGGGTTGTTCTTATGATGATTTTGGTAATAAAACGAATGTTGCGAAATAACCATATTTTTGTTAGCTAAATACCTAGGTATATATACACGAGTCAGTTAGTAAATACAAATTGTTAACATATTTAATAAAATTAACAATAAATAATATGTAGCAGCGATAGCCCAGTGAAGAGACCGACGGACTGCTAAGCAGAGGTCTCTGGTTCGAATCCATGGCGTGCCACCAATGACTTTTCGAAGTTATATGCCTATTAAATTGTTGACATGTGAAGTCTGCCAACCCGCACTTGGCCAGCGTGGTGGACTATGGCCGTACCCTTCTCATAGTGAGAAGAGGCCCGTGCCCAGCAGTGGGGCAGTTTATAGCAAGGGCCGATGATGATAAATATATTATAAAATAAATAAACTAGCTGACCCGGCGAACTTTGTATCGCCTTTTCAAGGTATTTTTCTTTTTCCCTTTTTTTCAAACGAATCTAAAAAAAGTTATCTAAGACGTGTGATAGAAAAAGTAATTAGTCTCTTGCCATTTCAGAGTCTGTAAATAACAAAAAAACGAACATTGATTTTCGTATAGGTACTAATTATATAACAGGTGATCCAGCAAAAGTTGTTTTGCCGTATAAATTATTTTCAGGGTAGAAAAAATATCTTATTGTAATAAGGTCGATCGAGTGCAAAATGCTGTTCTACGATCACTGACATGTATTGCTTATGTGGGAAGGAAGACTGCCAACCTAAAGTGGGATTGGGCGGGTCACGTGATCCGGATGCATCTTAGCCGATGTGCAAAAATCTTTACACAATGGGTGCTGCAAGACGGACGGTGGAACAGAGGCAGACTCCGAAAACGATAGCGTGACGATCTGGACAACTTTGACGGCAACTGGCCCAACTTGGTAGAAAATAGGGACGCTTGGAAGAGTGTTAAGGAGACCTTTGCCGAGCAGTGGGGCAACATTGTATGTTTATCCCTAAGACTATAGAATAAAAGGCAGACAGAGCGCGCGGAACACTTGCGTGAGGCCACTAAAGCAAATACAAAATTGAAAAGCGAATACAAACTCGACTCAGTGCGCTGCGAAGTATCGCACAGTTCACACGCCACGATCGATCCAGCTTTTAAATTCATAAAATGCCGTCTTGCGTTTTTAAACATTGTAAAAGTTGTTTCTAAAAGCAAATACGGGAAGATGGAATATATTCTTACAGATAACTATGGATTATTTGACCGTTTTATAATATTATTTCGATAACATTCGTATTTCTGCAGAAAATATGTAAGTGTTGCCAGTTTACGTCGACACCGTTTTCCCTGAATTAGGAAAAATTCACTTGTCAATTGATTATGTAGGTAATATATATAATAATAGGAAAAATACATTAACGTATTGTAAAAGTATATTGTAGATTATATTTTTTCTTATAAATATACTAATAGGATTTCCATTAGTATATATAGGTACATTGTTTTGAGTTCGATCCCCAAACGATCCAAATATTCGTATACACGCGGCTACTTGTCAAGCTATACACTTTGATCTTTGTACCGTTGTTAGACCTTTGTACCGTTCTTATGGCGTAGGGAATAAGTATCAAAATCGTACTTCGACTATTTAGCTTGACTTGGCGCCGTGTGTACATTAAGTACAGAAACAGAAATTATTGATTGTAGCCATTATTTATTTTTAATTGCAATTTTTTTTGGTTACGATTTATGATTATGATATTCATAATTTATTGTATGCATGACAAAATGTTTTTAGCTAATTAATATTTATGACGCAAGCCTATCTATTTATTTCTCAATTTACGAATAAAATTAGTTAAAACTTAACTCGGAGCCTACATTTTTTAAGAAATGTATTTATAAAAGCATACTTTAATGGTATCTTTTATTTGAATAATTTTGACAACAGCATTATATATTAAAAGCATTAACCACAAACGAATATAAAATATTACCTATGTAATATTTTTATATTCGTTTGCAAAAACTATATGCAAAATAGTGGGAGATTATTCATAATCTGGCAACTTTACACACACATAGACGCGCGTGTCCGTACAGTGCCAGTCGCCAAATGTCACGCACACATAGCTGTCAACGTGCCTCACTTAGTTGGACGAATACGCTACATCTGATTCTTGTTTATAAATCTGTGGTTTATCCATTATCTAATACCTATAGTACACGCTCTGCTTAGTTTGGGACTAGATGGTGTTGTTTGAATGTGGTAGAATATTAAAAAAATATATTATAAATTTTGATGTGACATCTCAGACCTGCTGAATATATGTATGTATATATAAAATTTCATACAAATCGGTCAAGGAGTTTAGGGGGACTATTGTGACCAACAAATTGAAATGATTTTTTCTGACACTTGTATATGCCTGGCGTGGATAACTGATCTGGTGATGTAATGAAATTACTGATATGGCCTTAAACAAAAGTTTGGACATATAAGGATGAAAATTAAGGGTTGTATGTATTTTTACAGCCACATCTTACTTAAATTAAAATTAAAAAGATACCAATAAAATAAAAAAAATACGTTTAGGTTCGGCCACCTTTATAACTTGGGGGTTTGAAAAATAGATTACGACCGATACCCAGACCTATCGATTATACAGGTAAAATTTTATACAAATTGGTATAGCCGTTTCGGAGGACTACTGTAACTAACACTGTGACACGTTTTTTACACCGGTATGTGCGAGGCTTGGATAAATGTTCTAGACATATAATCAAATTACTTAGTGATAAACGAGTGAACATTAAGAGTTGTCTGTAATTTTAATGCCACATCATAAAGAAAATGTTGTCCTAAAATATAAAAAAAAACATCTTAGGCTGGACCTTTATGACTTATTGGTTTGAAAATAGATTACGACCGATTTTTAGACCTATCAAATATGCATATACAATTTCATACAAATCGGTCCAGCCATTTCGGTGGAGTATTGTGACTAACACTGCGACACAATTCTTTTTTTGATACCTGTAAGTATGCGCCTGACGTGGATAATTGATCTACTGATATGATTAAATTACTAATATGGCCTAAAAATAGAGTAAAAATTAAGGGTTGTTTTTATTTTAATTGCCATATCATAAAAAAATAAAAATTGGCCAAAATATTAAAAAAATATTTTTTGTATTGGGCAGCCCTTATGACTTGGGGGGTTTGAAAAATAGATTACGACCGATTCTCAGGCCTACCAAATATACATAAAAAAATTCATACAAATCGGTTCAACCGTTTTTTAGGAGTATTTTAACTAACATTGTGACACGAAAATATTATATACAACATGTAACAAATTTAAATGCACTTCCTGAAAGAAGTTTGTTCAGAATCGGCTACTGAATCCATTACTGTCATTTTTAATATTGTTTATTTTTTGTTCTAAAATAATAAAAATAACGTAAATTATAGTCACTCATTTATTTCAAAAGTTGAAATATACGAAAATAAACCTTACGTCAAAGCAGAACGCCTTCTTTTAAAATGCATTTGTTTAATGGTTCGACGTTCGGTCACAATAATGCACACATTAGTACAACACAATAGCGGCAAAAGACAATACACACAATTTACCACGAAAATATCTATCATCTATCTTTCGCTTACATAATAATCAACAGGCAAGAGTGAGACGTAATGTGTCGCCCGCGCTGGCCAATGACAAGCGCTGGCGATGCGCTTTGACAAGTTATGACAAGTATCTAGTCATCCATCGGGAATCTGTCACCGAGAGTTGCGAAAAAATTGTTTTAATTGTGTGAATAAAATTGTAATTATCAACATGACGGTGCTGGTGGGGAACGTTCTGCATCATCTTGATGTTAACTTGTCGCCCCGGGACTTTTACACTGTGGGAAAATGTTAAATCACTAGTTTATTGTGAGGAGACAACAAGTGCCTAGGAGTTAAGTTGATACATGTTAGCTGCTTTTGAAACAGTGAAAAGATGTGATGCGTGAACAGTGAAGTGTTAAGTGGACTAAAATAATGTGATTTTATCAATTCGTATTTGGTGATATGCGTAATGTTTATCTGAGGTAGATTGCTTATTAGGCTCTCAGTTGCCATTGGGTTTAAAACAGGTTTATTCTTATGGAAAATTGAACTGAAGTAATCTGCAAACGCATCAACAGCTTCTTGCCCCTCCACTAACTTTTTATTTATTTATTTATTTATTACACTCACAAGTACATCTACCATTACAGGTCACCCCAATTCGATAGTGTAGTCAACTTTATCGCATGCACTAATTACATTTCCAATAAGGCTGTTAAAATAATTATCTATATAAGAACAAAAAAAATAGAATCATAAAATAAAATTCATAACATAATTCATCTATACCTAGAGTCAAAAATAAATTAAATTCATTTATCATAAGTAATCATAACATAAAATTCATCAATTGTACAATAGTTAATCACTAAACGTCATCAATTGGACAATAATCAATTAAATTCCTTTAAAATAACAATAATCAATTAAATTAATATATAATGTCGTAAAAAGTCATCAATTGGACAATAATCAATTAAATTCCTTTAAAATTGACAATAATCAATTAAATTAATATATAATATCGTAAAGGTCATCAATTGGACAATAAGTAATCAATTAAATTCCTTTAAAATAACAATAATCAATTAAATTCATATATAATGTCGTAAAAAGTCATCAATTGGACAATAATCAATTAGATTCATAATTATAAAATAACATAATAAGCCATCAATTGGTCAATAATCAATAAAAATCATTTAAAAGGTCATCAATTGGACAATAAATAATTAAATCATATATAAATAATAAGATTACAGAAATATCTACAGGTCAATAATAAATTAAATTCATTCTTAATACTTACATAATAAAATAAAATACTCCATAGAAGTCAATAATAATTAAAATAAATCATCTGTCTTCAAGAATACAGCCAACAGATTTGTTTTCGTCAATAATAAATTTAATTCAATATTAGTTATTAATGTAATTTTATAATTAAGTAAAAAAATAAGTATATGAAAACAAAACTTTCTGAATATTTAATATGTTATCCATCCTCAATAACATATAGTGTGCAACGAAACCTTTGTGAACTCGCTCAGTGAACAATGAAATAAGTCAATTTTGTCCGCAACCAGATTTATAATGTTAATAGTTCTTGTCAAGGGAGTCCTACTCAACAGCTTAGTTCTACTGCTAGGCACCGCCAATAGCTTAGGCCGACGACGCCGGTAAACGTATCCATTAGGGACACATAATGATATCATTTTTAGTACACCTGGATTGTTTATTTTACCGCGGAGTAATTTAAAAACTTATCCAGGTACATAAAATCTTTATTCTACTGCCTAGTACTACGTTTATCCTTTCCGTATTGCCAAAATGCTGACGGGTCACGACTGATGTTACTTTCTTTGATTTTTATGTACTTATTGTGTGCTAAACGAATGAGCTCTTTAACTTTGGTTCTGTAGTATCTAAACAACTCTTTGTTAAATAACAGTCCTTGTTTTCTAAAAATTTATAAATTGTAATATTTCAATTAATGTAGTGTATTATTTTTGCTTTAAACCATGTAGGATATTTATATTTACTATTATGATGTATATTTTTTAAAGGTACGTGATTATTTATAGCATTGCTCAACTTGTTATATAGAATTTCGAAGTATCTATCTAAAGTACTTTTTATCAAAGGTAAAAGTACCTGCAATGAATATCATCATCATCATATCAGCCAATCGACGTCCACTGCTGGACATAGGCCTCCCCCAAGGTTCTCCACACAGACCGGTCTTGAACCGCCCGCATCCAACCGCCTCCCGCGATCTTGACGAGATCGTCGGTCCACCTTGCGGAGGGCCTACCTCTGCTGCGTCGTCCGGTACTTGGCCGCCACTCCAGAACCTTTCTGCCCCAACGGCCATCGGTTCTTCGAGCTATGTGCCCTGCCCACTGCCACTTCAGCTTGGCTATCCGGAGAGCTATGTCGGCGGCTTTGGTTCTACTGCGGATCTTCTCATTTCTGATTCGATCTCGCAGGGAAACTCCAAGCATAGCTGTCTCCATCGCCCTCTGAGTGACCTTGAGCCTTCTGATAAGGCCCATAGTGAGCGACCACGTCGCTGATCCGTAAGTCATCACTGGCACACACTGGTCAAAGATTTTCGTCTTGAGACACTGCGGGATATCGGACGAGAAGATATGTCGTAGCTTCCCGAACGCTACCCAACCGAGTTGGATTCGACGATAGACCTCCTTCTCGAAGTTGGAGCTACCTAATTGGACTACTTGTCCCAGGTAGATATACTTGTTGACAACTTCGAGCGTAGAGTTCCCAACCTGAATAGGAGCAGGTACAACATGGACGTTCGACATGATTTTCGTCTTGTCCATGTTCATCTTAAGACCTACTTGTTGGGAGACTCTACAGAGGCCATCGAGCATTGTGCCTAGGTCTTCCATGGTCTCAGCCATGACTACGATATCGTCTGCGAATCGAAGGTGAGTGATGTACTCGCCGTTGAAGTTGATGCCGAGTTCATTCCAGTCCAAAAGCTTGAAAACATCCTCCAGCGCAGTGGTAAACAGTTTCGGGGATATGACATCCCCCGTCTCACCACTCGCTGGAGTTGAATAGGTTTCAAACTCTGGTCCTGAAGGCGGACTGACATAGTGGCGTTTTCATACAAACACTTCAGCACTTCGATATATCGGTAGTCAATCCGGCACCGTTGGAGAGACTGTAGCACCGCCTAGGTTTCGATCGAATCGGAGGCTTTCTCATAGTCCACAAACGCCAAGCATTGAGGCTGGTTATACTCCTTGGACATTTGTATAACCCTTTCAGGCCCGTAAAACATGATCGTGCACAATTCTTTTAAAAATTCCCGCTCTATGCCGAATTCACTTTTCTGAGCGAGACCCGCGCCATACGAAAGTGCATGAATAACGCGTACTAATAAATAATAATTTTCGCGAGGGTTGCCGGTCAGTTAGCGATAGTGACGTGTCAAAGTTGGCAGCTTTTTTCGACGGTGGTAATGGCAACCGTAAGTAATAATTTTTTGTGTATATTTTCATGTAAACATTGTAGTGATGGTTGTTATTTCATAGATAAAACCTATATTTACTCATTTCACATGATTTTACTCATAAAATGTTTGATTTCTTGATAAAAATTACGCTGTCAAATCATAAAGTCACGATCGTGACGTTTGGGTCTAACTTCACTTAGAAATAACTCTCACTGCTTAAAACGTTTTTAGGCAGTGAGAGTTATTTCTTGAAATTATCTATTATTATTTTGGTTTTTGACAGGCGTTGAGCTAACTAGTGATCTGGTGCTTCATTTACTTGGAGTTGGCAACTATTTGGAGTGACGTAGAACTGCCTCTCGCAAGGACGTCGAACCCGAACCCTCCTACGTCAAACCCAACGCCGCCCCTTTCACGAAGATCTGATGATAGACTTCGAGGTAGAACCTTGGGGGTTGGAGCGTCCGTAATTTTACATCTCTCAAAGTCAATTCCTAGAGGAAGTTGCATTTACTTTGACCGCTGCTTCTCATCAATACCATTGCTAGAAAAGTTAAATACCATTGGAATACATGGTACCGCGACAGTTATGATGAACTGGATTCCGGAGCGCAAAAACATTGACTGATCGCCGAATGAAACGTGAATGTGATGATGTCGCTGTCGTTAAATGGATGGACAACAAGTCTGTGCTAATCGCATCAAATTGCAGTGCAGCAGATGACATTACTTTCGTTAAACAGTGGCGTAAGGATACCTCCAGCTATATTGAATGTCACCGCATCCAAAGCCATCGCAAACAATAGCAAGTACATGGGCGGAGTGGACATACTTGACCAGTCAATGGAGTACTACCGCACTTTCATGAAAACAAGAAAATGGGCATTAAAAGTAATACTCCATTTCTTTGATCTGGCTATTTGTAATGCTTAGCGCCTGTACAAATTGGAATGTGCAGCAGCTAATATCCCAGGCAACGAGACTATGGGCTTGCTAGAATTTAGAATGCAAGTGGCAGACGGATTAGCAAACACCTAATTCTCGAAGGAGGTCTGCAAGTAGTGATGATGATCGTAACGGTGCCACCGATTGAGCGCCATGCACTTCAAAGTTTAAGAGGTCAAATCCACCTTCACAAGCAAAGAGATATGATGGTTATGACCATCTGCCGAGTTTTGAAAACATTGATAATCAGCGCGATTGCGATTTGATCAGACTAGAAAGATGTGTGAGCCGATCAAAAATAAGGTGCGAAAACTGCGACGTGTATCTATGCCTCAGGCGAAAACAAAATTTGCTTTGCTGCTTGCCACAAGAAATAAAAATAAATTTCAAGTCTGATTAAAGTAAAACTAAAGACTGATTTTTTAATTTAAAAATGTTGATCTTAATTGTTTTTGACTGAATTTCATTAAGTTCATTAAATAGTTGTAAATGTCATCACTGTGATTGTGTGATTATTTTAATAAATCTACACCTGTGAATATTCTACTCGTTTTATATATAATAAATACTTTAAAAGCTAATTTATCGAAGATTAAAAGTTAAAAACCCAAAAACGTCACGATCGTGCACTAGTAAAGTTAAAGCCCAAACATCACGATCGTGCAGGGGTAGTTACAGCCAATGAGGGCGGCAAAAATATTTTTTCACATTTTTTACATTTATGTTTTAACCTTCCTAACACATACAGATAGCTTAATAATATTAATTTAATAAAACTAATCTTGGGCCTGAAAGGGATAACCTGCCGCAGCGTATGTATGTGGTCTATGGTACTATAGCCTTTACGGAAACCGGCTTGTTCGGGAGGCTAGAAGTCGTCTGGCTTGCTCTTGAGACGATTCATAATGACCCTCAAAAACAGCTTGTAGACGTGGCTCAGAAGTGTGATGGGTCTGTAGTTCTTTAAGAGGGTTTTATCCCCTTTCTTAAAGAAAAGCACCACCACACCTCTATGCCACGCCTGTGGCGTTTTACCCTCGAGAATGACGGAATTAAATAGCTTTCGAAGGGCTTCTACAGCGGGTGTGCCGCCGGCCTTCAGAAGCTCGCTCGTAATTCCGTCATCACCCGGCGCCTTGATATTTTTGAGCTGTTTGTGATGAAATGAATATAGATATTTGAAACATTATGTTCTTTTTGAGCGGAATGCGTATAACAGCTACAATGTTTTTGCTGCTGAGTAACTTTTCTGTGAAACTTGTAATGAATGTGATTAAAGTCAAACCCAATTTTGCAAAATAGACGTTAATTTCTCATTGACTTACTATAGATTATTAGGTATTTGCACAATATTTATTTTCCTAGAAACTTCTTTAATCAAAATTATTTCTAGCTAGAGTAAATACCGGGCCTAATCTTGCCAACACCCCTGTAGTAATAAATCAACCAAGCCTAAAAAAGGCTTACTAGATTTCAGAAAAGGTGAAAGAGGAAAATTACTAAGTTATATTTTTACCTATATTATGATTGGTATTTATCACACAGGTCTCTGAAACATAAAATCTCAGTTGGCTCTCAAAGAAATGTTCAGAAGCATACTATTACTTAGCGACTTTATTTCTACTAAAATAACTTAAAGGTTGCCACATGTATTAGCTGTTCGTACCGTGACGTGTTAAAGGCGCTAGAAATATAATAATAAATATAATAATAAAATATAATAATAAAAAAAGAAATATCTATTTCCCCGCTTTCTAAAGGGTTAGTAAGTTTGCTTTAGTGTAGCACTAGGTGCGATAGTAATGATGAAAATATTCGATGTAATTTTAAGAATTGCCGCTGTAGCTTGGCAAGCGAAATTTCATAAAATATTTTTATCCAAAAAAATACAAGCACTAGCAAACAATCCCTAATTTCGTTAATAAAAATAATACGAATACTAGCAAACTCTGTCTGTACTTTAGCATCTTTTGTGAAAGACCAAAAATCATATTAGTCTATTATAATCCAACAAAGATTCGGCATGGATATTTGAATCTCAATCATTTAGGTACAGTTAAATGATAAAGGATGGGCACTAGAAAAAAGAGAGGGGATGAGAAACTCTTCAATGACTATAAGCTTAACCTTCTGTGCAATTAATACCTGAGCAGAACCCATTAGTCACGCAAATTCGCCGGCGAAAACGTCACGAAGTTTAGACACAAACGTTCTCACGTACAGAATGTATTCTGCCAATCAAATGACAACGCTGACAAGCTTTTCAGACGGCTCTAAGTTAGTGTTAACGAACCAAAAAGTATGGAAATTTGGTTTGCCTTTGAAACCTCGCTTATACATTTTCAAAATGAAACGAGTTTTGATATCATATTGTTCCGTTTTCCTTGAGATTTGTCTGGTCTTTGTAGTTATATATTTTTTTAATTATTGTGATTTTGGTTTCGTATACCGTTCTTATTTTAATGCCAAAATCTGATAGTTATGCAAATGCTTAAAAAAGTCTGCTTTTACTTTTTAGATCACAAAAGAACTTGGTTTTAGGTCCGCCAATAGGACAACATGTTCTATTTTTGCTAAGGCTATTTAGGGATTTATTTCTTATAATAGTTTTGGTAGCACATTCACATCCACTTGGAAACGTCTCAATCTCCAAACCAAATGAAGGTTAAATCTGCTGTTATGCTATAATAATTCTCATAGGACGTCTATTTAGATACGACCGTAATAAATTACATTATGTTACACATCACTGGAACTGAGCATCGGGCTGAAGTCGCGACAAATTATATATAACGAGACGATAATAACGGGTCAAGGACGAGCGAGATGAAAAGGCAAGAGACAATTGTAAAAAAATGAAGAATTTCTTTTGGGTTGTAATTATTTTCGCCAGAATATTTTCGGTTCGAACAAAAGAATTTGCCAAATTTATGACTAGAAGTAATTTTAGGGAGCTTGGAAATCCATCTGGAAGATTTGAAATAACACGCCCAGTTGAATAATTCAAAGCTAAAATTCAGTATAATTTGATTATTCTTAACCTTGGTCTACTAGGTAGAGTTCTTCGTAATGATTTTCTACAACATTGAAGAGACTGGCATAAGTACTAATTTATTTTGAATAGCTAAGTGTCAGGTTGGGAGAAATCTTTTTAGACTAGACCTTAGATAAAAGGCGAACAACAATCGCAACTGTGGTATATATTAACTGTATAATTATGTAAATCGGTTTAATAATCTCTGCTATTTTAAACTGTAATAACTTATTACCGTGCGAAATTATAACTAAATATAGTTTGAACATAAAACCGTTATTGTCTGGTGTACCATAAAGAATTAATTATTATTATGTTCTTTATTTATCACTTATCTCATGGTTTCATTAATATTTTTAAATTACATTACATAAAAAAGAAAATTTCATTTGAAAATATAAATGGGACCACGGAGACCCACCAGTGTCGGGTACAGGGACCAAACCACCGGTGGTTAGGGCCTCAGAGACAGGAACTTCCTTACGATGCGCGCCGTGTCGAGAAGAACTGCCTTCTGAATCAAGGACTTGATCCAGCTGCCTAGTGCGAGCCTCTTTAGATGTTGGTCGAAGCTCTTGGCGATTAGTCCATTTACCTACACGACTATCGGCACAATGATCGCCGAATCCACATCCCACATGTCAATAATCTCGTGAGCTAAGTCCAAATATTTGATCTCTTTCTCTTTTTCTGCTCTCACAAGATTGCCGTCATGCGGTATGGTGATATTGACTATCATTGCGAGTCGCTCTGCTCTGTCTATCACTACAATATCAGGCTTATTGGCTACAATAGTCCTGTCTGTAATGATAGACCGATCCCAGTACAACAATGCACGACCATTCTCGAGAACTGGGTCGGGCACATATCTGTAATACGGTACCTCTGAACCAACAAGATTATATTTAAGGGCTAGTTGCTGATGGATTATCCTGGCCACTTGGTTGTGTCTGTGCAAATACTGACCGTTGGCAAGACTAGAACAACCGGAAACTATATGCCTGAGGGATTCCCCGGGTTGGTGACAGGCCTTACATATGTCAGCCGTCCCATCCTTCAGAATATATGTACTTCCGGTAGTTGTTTGTCATGACAACTTCGTCCATAATTGCAAAGACAAAACCTTCGGTTTCTCCGAAGAGATCACCGAATCGTAGCCAGGAAACAGAAGCTTTAAAGTTTACATCTGGTCCATGTAAGGCTCTGTAAAATCGTCCATGCTGCTCCTTGCCCCTCCACACTTCCCGTCGTTCCTCAGTACTAAGTACTGCAGGTTTGTGCCAGTTCTCTTTAGCCAGAGCGAGCGGGGTAAGTCCGGTATCAATAGCGACTACATCACGATGCACATCAACACTTATCTGCAGAATATATTCTCGGAGGTTGCACAGCTCGCGGTTATGGAGGGTCTTTGCACATAAAAGGCCTGGACCCCCACATTTCCGCGGGATGTACAGCCACATCACTAACGAGCGTGGATGATGCATCAGAGATGCAGTCAGCATTGAACGGACTTTTCTATCCAGGGCATCTAGTTCAGTCTGGGTCCACCTGAGTATGCCGAAGGAATACACTAAGACTGGCATGGCCCACCCGTTGCAAGCCCGCACCTTGTTGCCACCTGATAAAAGACTGCTGAGTACTTTTTTCAGGCGACCAAAGAAACGAGCCTGTAACGTCTGTTTCATGTCAGTCTCAGAAATATTCAAAGACTGCGCCATACCCAGGTATTTGTAGGTTTCGGTCAGGGAGAGGGATCTAAGTTGTATGGAATCTGAGAGTTGTATCCCTGCAGATTCCATAATCCTGCCTCTCTTCACATGCATGACCGTACATTTATCCACACCAAATTCCATCCTGATAGAATTACTAAAGGTTTCAGTTACCTTAAGTAACCCAGTCAGTTGGATATTGTTGGGGGCAAATAATTTCAGGTTATCCATGAAAAGGAGGTGAGATGTAACTTGACCTCCTCTCCTTAACCAATAGCCTAGCCCTGAAGCCTCTAACAAGGTACTTAGGGAGTTCAGGGCAAGGCAAAACCACAAAGGACTCAGGCTGTCGCCCTGGAATATACCTCGCTCGATCCTTATTGGAGCCCCGCAACCCAAGATCGATCGACACCCTGGATAGCACAATACGGTCCTCCAATGCCCATACACGCCCTTAAGAAGGTGCATAGAGTTGTATCTACTATGTACAACTCTAGCACCCTCAAAAGCCACGCATGAGGCACGGAGTCGTACGCACGTTTCGTCACGCACGTCGTACGTTCGTTTTTGTAATCTATCCAGCATGTCGATAGATTTTTTCGGTTACGGCGCACTTGTTGGCTAATGGCCATGTCAATCATGTCATGTTAATTATTATTATTATTATCGGCTACTTTTGTTTTGTTTATTCATTTATCACACACAAAAGATACTAATACTACCTCTCTAGAAGTTTTGTGAAGCTCTTCTACTGCATGTGTGGCGTAGTGTTTTAATCGGCCACCTGCAGTGTTAACACTGCGCCGCGTGTTGTGGGTTCGATTCCCACACGAAACAACTCTTCGTGTGATTGTGGTATTTGTATCGATTGATTGAATAGTTGTATAGTTCCCCATAACAGAGAATTTATTCTTGTAGCCTTCTTATACAAAGAAAAACAAACAAACTTGAAAGCATAAAATAATTTTAATAAATTACATCTCGTATGATATTGAATATTGAAATGATAAGTAATACGAATTGACTAGAACTCCAATTTCGATGTAAACATTTTCGTATACCAAGAAATCTTATTCAAATTTTACTCTAGTTGGGCAACCTAACTGAAACAAATCTATTTCAAACTATAGTGAAGTTTGCAACCCAATGCAGAAGCAAATATTCAGGTCAAATTTTAAATATATCTGTGCTGACGTGGCTTGAACCAACTTGCGAGATTGGCCATTTGCTGAGTTTGCCGAGTGAGGTAATACGAAAAGTTAAATTGCTATCAAGTACGAAATGATATTAGTAGAAATAATTATAAAAGCAATGATGAAAAACGAGAAAATTTTGCCATCGAGAAGTCTAGCTACTTATTATTGATGCCAAATATTGAATGAATATTTACGATTAATCGAGGAATTACGCCAAAAAAATTGTTTGACTGAAGGAAGTTTCTGTATCATGGGCTGAGTACATACTTTTCGGTAAACTCTGCTTTATAATATACGGTATATATATAACATCACGCTAGGAGCCACGAGTGGCGACCAGTAGTCATAAATAAAATTAACAAAATGGGTGTAACCGCGAGCACAACTATTGCTTTAATATTAGAGCCAACTTTAAAGAAAACTCGGTTGGTAGCAAACATGGGAAGAAAGTTTGTAATCTTAGCATAGTTAGCGTTTTGTTCGTTTAACCTTCAAACTACCTGACGACACAACTCCGTTAGAAAGTCTTGTTGTAAATGTTTTTACTATCACGGAAGCTGGAATTAACCACTTTGTTCGGCGCTAGAAGAAATTGAAGATGTTTAACAAAGTTAACTTGTAAAAATAAACGATTTGTACTAATTTTAGAACGACATTTGATAAAAATCTTTCGGGATTATTGAATTTTAAGTAAGGGTTGATTAGAGCATGTATTATATAAAGCTTTTATTTTCTGATAGTAGTCTTAACTCTAACCAAAGCATACTTTTTAAGTTGCAGAGGTCAGTAGACAAGCTAATAACATTCAAGTTAGATTAGAATGTGTACAGCAGATTCTAAGACTGGATGACATTCTGTTCTGCGATTAAAAATTGAGTTCGATAGATATGAATCTTCAAAATCTCGAGCATGGCCATATTTCAAGCAAAGTACACTGCTATGTAGGCCGCTCCACCCCAGAAGTTATACTGCATCAAAACTTAAATGGTATAAGACTAACGAGTCGGTACAAAAGCCAACAATGTGGATGATATAAGAAGGCATAAAGAAACCTCGTAATTCAACTAGCTGAAGAAGTTAAATTGTTCTTTCTGTAGCGCAAGATTACATAGAATATATAACTCACTGCGCAAATCTTTTGTTCTCTCGGTGATGAATTATTACGGATCTATGATCTCTTTACTATATGGCTTTGATATCTTTAAAAGGTTTTTTTAAAATTTTATTGATGCAGAAGACATCACAGAATTCTATCATAATTATTATCATCCTAGGATTACACTCTGTTTCACAATACTCTAAGAACCGCAATGTAAGCAAACTGATATGTAGATGCATCGGCAAACACACAGATGATTGACGTTCAATCTAAATTCTGCTAACTAAACATAAACTCAACACCTTTGATAAAAATAAGCTAAGATGGCAAAAAACTTACGAAATTACTTTATCTTAAAAACAAGGTCGTTGATGAAATATGTTTAATAAAACCAAGTTATTAAATTTTAAAGTTTATGATGTGAGTAAGAAAAATAACCTGTCATCTCACATCGGATGACAGAAAACAAACGGATTTGGAATCGGCCTAGCGATGTTAACACAAACTTTATAGGTCAGAAGGGTAAGAAGAGGTTAGAAGGTTCACTTTACCTTTGGGAAAATCTTGCGATAGTATTGTTTGTTTGTTTTTTTGGAAATAAGTATGATTTATTTATTTGTTCAGGTGTTTCAACAATTGCAGCATTATTATAATGTATAAGTTGAAATGTTAACAATAAGGTGAAGGCTGTAACCCATTATTTTAAAAGAATTCTCCATGGACTTTAGGAAAAAACATATTTTTAATCAGTTTATCATATTAGGTATATTAATTATATAAGTAAACACGTAGTATATATATATATATATATATATATATATATATATATATCTTGGATGTTGAAATGAAGTAAGAGAGATATCACAAAGTTTTACTTGTGTCTCCAAAATCTTAATAAATAAATGCCTAACTTTCTTCAGCCTAAATGACAAGCTTACAAACTATTCCCGACTGAGGTGTCTGTATATTATTGTAA
The DNA here is from genome assembly GCA_944739405.2 of Euclidia mi. NCBI lineage: Eukaryota > Metazoa > Arthropoda > Insecta > Lepidoptera > Erebidae > Euclidia > Euclidia mi. Next base: position 31,751,794 of record OX123191.2, read on the forward strand.
ATCGAAACATAAAATGTAACCCAACTTTGTAGGAGTTTAAAATATATTATAGTTTCATGTTTAGATTTGGAACCTATAAAATAAAGAGGTTCTTAGTAGATGATTATATTATTATAACAATAATTATGTTATAGTTTTTGAAAGGGTTCATCATCATCAGCCCTTTATGCTGTCCCACTGCTGGGCACGGGCCTCTTCTCACTATGAGAAGAATAAATAGTCCACCACGCTGGCCTAGTGCGGGTTGTCAGACTTTTAACACTTTCAGGACCACAAGGATATGGGGCTATATATTATGATAAAAACTATACAAAATAGTTAATTAGACATCAAATAAACATAATTTTAACTTAAAATAAATTGAAATGTTTTGGATTTTTTGGAATTCTTTGGGACACATATGTCCCTATGGTCGTTGGTGGTACTTTTTGTTCTAGTAAATTATATTATACGTTTTAGAGATTTTATCAGTTTTTGAGGTATCGTATATACAAAACGGCAAATTTATTACAGGAAAATTGTTTGTTTATCGATAGGTATACAATTTAAAGTAATAAGCTAGTAGTAATTAGGTAGAATCCAGTGAAACATTTCCATTTATTAGTCTAGAAAAGGTGGAATTAGCAACACAATTACCATTTTTTTCGGATATTTATTATACATTTAATAAACTGACACATCTCTTCCAGAAGTTTGGTTATCAATGGGGTGCGTTGGAAACTGTATTCGTCTGACAGATCTGGGAACTGAAGTTGATTTTGAAGTAGGAAAGTCATGCTGCCTGACAGAGAATCCGTTTTTTCAACTTGAACTTGTCTGAACTGTAGGCTAGTTTTGATTTCATCGTGAAGCTTTGAGTAGACAGTATGCGCATTATTCACTGAGATATCTAAGAGATCAAAAAATTATTGTAGATAGTATTTTATTTTCAATCAGCAATATAGTTCATAATAGCACTATGAGGTCAACACGCATATATTCTACTCCTCCCATATTTTTGTTATACATATGTATGTCATAAAATTTTAGGGCATTTACTTTTTATCTCTGATCCAGGTTTGCGTTGTCTTACAGTGTCTATGTCTAAAGGTTTCAGAAAGTTGATCAATAAGTATATTCCTTTATTTTCCATCAACTTTACGCACGATATGCCCCAAAACTTGTGGTGTACATGTCCCTCTCCTTATGTCAATGCTGTTTTCGGAAGATGTTTTGGATTTGTTCGAACAATTCCATATGACAAAGAGAGTCAATACATCAGCATCAACTATTTGAAAAATCTGTACTTCGTAGCCATTATATTTCACATCACAAAAATCACGAAAATTATTTGGCACGTATGTTCCTTAGTTCCACTTGCAAACTGGTTTTTGATTACTTTGTGCTCCAGTGATTCCTGAAATTAAACAGGCACATCTTCAATTTCATGATTCGAAACATCAGAAACCCCTTGATCCTGTATCAAACTCCTTTGACCTTTTTCGTCAAGGTGTAAATCATCTTCTTCATCACTATTACCATCCATTAAAATTTATAGAAGTACCTACACCATCCTTGAGTTCAAATACCTAAGATAATCTGCCACAATATCAATAAAAATGAAGATAATTCACAAAATCATCAGTTGAATAAGTTAACAATTTATTACAAATAGTGTTCCTTCCGGACCACTGGGATACTGGTGTCCCTTTATGTTTATTATGTCGTATAACTATAAAAACATATATAATGGTTTTAAAAATGAATATAATATAAATTTACTTACCAAGCAATTATTATAGCACAACAAATAAACAATATAAAACATTTTGAAGTTCCTAAAAACTTTTGAGAAATAAGGCAAGTGCGCGCTTAGCAAATAGTCATATTACACTCTTTATAGAAAATATATCGTACTACCTAGGTTGTACCGTCAATGAAAAAATTATAAATAATATGTTTAGTAACAAAATAAAAATTCAAAATTGGGAATAGGCTTCTTAATTATTAATAAATTTTCAAATTATGGGCTAGGGACACATATATGTCCCTTGGTCGTCAAAGGGTTAAAGGGTTACTTGTCCTTTATTCCCAACCTTCCCCTTCTTCTCTCATTCTCAGTCCTCTATCTTGAACTATGGAAATTTCCTCTATATGGAAAATAAATACATATTGTTATAGCCTAACAGCCCACGACTGCCAGACCTTCGCTTTTTTATAAAAGCTGAAAGTTTTCCTGTGCATGCCCCCCATAAAGCTAAGGATGGCCAGTGACTATAGAGTTTGGGTTGTGGTTACTTTGGCAGTTACCAGGTGGTAAAGGTCTCTGTGGTAAAGGTGTAAAAAAGTACCTTTAATTCGTCAAAGTATAAAGCTCAATATTTTTTTATTTTCTTCGGGATGGCTTTAGGAATCTCGTCTTCCAATAACGGACACTTATGACGGTTGCTACCCCCTGCCAGACATCACTAAACTTGAAAAAATATCATTACAATTTCGTTATAGTATAAAAGCTATATTTTATATATGTTATTTGGAGACTCACGCCTGTATCCCCGAAGGGGTAGGCAGAGGTGTAACATTACACCCACATTTCACCATGAATTTTTAGGTCCCACGTAACATGATTGCGCTCGCACCTACAGCAGACTTTTAAATGTGACTGGCAGGATGTTAAAACCATTAAAACTGCCCGGCTTTTGGGGTACCATTTTTTTATAGGTCCCCAAATAATTTATTTTAATTTTATTTTTAAAATAAATTATTTGGGGACCTATAAAAATGGTTAGAAGTGATTCGGTTGTTTGGATGTTCACGGGTACTGGCAATAATTTAAGATATGTGGACCTAACCAAAATACGTGAAGAGTTGGGACAGGTGGACTTTCAAGAACTTCGGCAACAGCGAATTAATTGAAAATTTAGATTATCAAGAAAACATTTTTAATGTTATTCAGAAATGTATGTGCAATATTTATAATGTCCCTAGTGTGATTGATGTTGTTATTTTTAGCAACTGACGAAGAAGATGATATTGTCGACGATTATGCCATTGACTTTAGTGAAGAAGAAAATGAAAACATCGACAAAAGTGATGAAATATATAAAAGCGATTAATTAATATTTTTTACATGTAATGATACTTTTAACTGCAACCCGACTGCAAACTTTAACCCGACTACGTCAAAAAGGCGGTCTAAAAAGTACGAAACAAGAAAATTATTTATCTTATTCAGATATTAAGCCAGAAAAGTATGCACAGAAATGCTCAAGCTAGAGCCGTGGTCGCACCTATTGCAGCACGCCTTAACGCAGGTAAGTGTTTATGGCACCCACATTAGGTATACAATAGGTGCGACCACAGCTCTAGCTTGAGCATTACTGTACTTATACTTTTCTGGATTTATATCTGAATAAGCTATTTCTTGTTTCGTTCTTTTTAGACCCCTTTTCAACGTAGTCGGGTTATAGTTTTTAAGTATTTTTTTTATTTATTAATCCATTTCCGTATCCCGATGGTGCATGTAAACTAGGCAGCGATAGCCTAGTGGAGAGACCGAGAGAGTGCTATGCAGAAGCGCCGGGTTCGAATCCACGGCGCGCACCAATGACTTCTCGGAGTTATATGCGTATTAAAAAACATCGTGAGGAAACCTGCATGTCTGAGAGTTCTTCATAATGCTCTCGAAAGACATGTGAAGTCTGCCAACCCGCACTTGGCTAGCGTCGTGGACTATGGCCTTACCCTTCTTATAGTGAAAAGAGGCCCGTGCCCAGCAGTGGGACAGGATAACGGGCTGATGATGATGATGATGATGATGTAAACTAAACGTGCAATATTTACATTGTCATATGTATAGGAAGAAAGACAGAAAAGTAGGTAACGCAAAGCGTCTGAACAGCGTGAATTGTAAGTACAACCGCGTTTTAAATTTATATTTCAACTGAAGCAGTATAATATATATTATGTACATATTTGTTATGTGCTCACCAATACCTTTCTTTTGATCACGTAATGATTATCTCAGTGTCATTTTTCTACTAATTCCGTAATAGAAAATTTTGATAAAATTTATATAGCCTATGTCATCCGCGCCATTATTACGAATCTATTGACACCTCATTTATTAAAATCGGTTCAGTAGTTTAGGGGCTACAGTGGAACATATAAATATACATACTTAGACTGCCAAAACATAACCCTTCCTTTTGGCTTCGCCGTAGTCGGGTAAAAAGTAGATGTTGTTTTTTTCTTTTTTATTACCTCACCGCCCTAATTTTACCCCTGCCGATTGCAATATTGGACAAATTGCAACGTCACGTCAAATTTAACCCGTTTGTGAGTGGCCTAGTTTGCGACCGGTTAGGAAAACACCGTTTGACGTCGGCAATTATTACTATACTGGTACCAAGTTAGTCGCAAACTTGCAACTGACATTGACAAACTGTTCGCGAACTAATTCTAACAAATCGCCCGTACCGCCCAAAAGGTAATTAATTACACATATTGAATGCACAGATGATGTATTCAGTGATTGTGTGTATTAATGACGTTTCTAATACTGAGTTCCACTGAGGGTATGTGTATCATGAAGATCGGACTGCGAGTATCCAGTTATAAGGCTTGCAGAGCAGAGAAACATCCCACTACACAGAAATTATTGAATTGAAAATGTTCTATTTCATGATTTATCACTTTTATTTGACCTAATCCTAAAATTGCAGTTTGGTTATTTCTTTAGCCATTTATTATTCAGAACGTGACTGACAAATTAAAAATCTTATTCATACATCATTACAAACATAGTTCTGGCATAGATCAAGCAAAACTTAATGCGTTTTTTTATCTTACGAAGCTCTCAATCTCATCGACTCGTACAGGCAATCGTTGGTGTGATGAAAAGGACTATAGCCACAGAATAGATAGTTCTTACGAACAGAAGCACCACTTCGCAAATGAATTTAAAGAAATGGCGACTCTTGCTACTAAGCAAGAAAGTGCAATTCAGCTCGCATGAGCATTCAGTACCTAACGCGATATTGACCTAACTGTTCCCGCTCTTTTCTAACACATAACGCTGTCGCTGTCTGGCGCGGAGCGGTGCGCTAGGGTTGTCGACTTGCCGCTGCTACTATAATATTTATTCATCGTCTATCTACCTACTTGACCACGTACCTAATAATAAATATTTATACTATAAGTATCCTATCCCACTATTTGAGCCCGTAGAATGAAAACCACAAAAATTCTGGTGGTTTACATTTTCACTATACTAATTCTTAGTTATTTCCTAAACGCGTAGACCGATTTACATGACTCAAACAGATAAAATGGTTTTTGAACTAGACCTTTAATTTGACACCATAATTGTTGAGATATCTCAACAAATAAAAAGTACAATTTTCAAGTTGCTCTCGTAAAATAAATAAAATCAAAATTTCAAGTTGCTTCCGACACACATCCGTTAAATGAGCAATACTTCGCACCAGACTTGTGATGTGAATATTTTTGTTGTTCACTATTAAAATTCACGTTATTAGCTAGCCCTGCGCGCGAGCGGTGACGACGCGGCGTGGAAGCGCCAAAGTGTAGGCACTTATCGCTGTAGGTACGGCCGAGTGAAGGAGGCCTGCTATAGCCTCGCGTCCTACTTTGTCATTTTTTTACGACCGAATACTGATACAAATGTACAATTGTATATATATGCGGCGCCTCGTCTTTAGATACTGCTCCAAGTGTTCTGTGTTTACACCCTAAACTTAAACTCTTTGTGTGAACCAAAGAGTGTTGTTTCAAGTCTTCGATGGCTTCGATGAGTGATCATTGGTGTGGCTTTATAACCCAGTACGAAGCAAAGGTAAATCGCCTAAGTTACAAGCCGGATGGGACGGGCCATATCGCATAATTACCAGGATGAACGACTTCACCTATCGAATCCAGAAGGGACCGCGAGGTGCACCGAAGATAGTTCATGTGGACCGGTTGGCTCGTTACTATGGGTCCAACGATGTTCAAGACGAACACGTTTAAGAGGGAGGCCGTGTTACGAAAGGCGATTTAATTGAAAAGAACGCCATCTATCCGTGAAGGATAGAACTAGAAGAGATTTAACGTATCGGTGGTTTAAGGGTAATTCATCTACTCTGTAATAGATGGCGTTGCCGTTGATTACTAGAATAATGCCAGAACTGTAGAATGTTTTGATTGTTGCCAGAAAATTTTTGGGAAGTCTAGAAACGACTCGTTATGTGTTCCGGCCGGTATAAGTACCGCGTAAGCGCGCGAGACAGAGATAGTGACAATTGAATATCGGAGCGATAAACAAGAAGCGAAGGGAAGTAATTCGGAAGTGTTTAGTGGTGTTTTTAGTAGTGTTGAGAATTAAGTGTAAAATAAGTGTGTTTTTACTAGTAGTGTTAATAAGTGTGTCTAGTGTTTGTGTATAAATAAAGTTCAGTTTAAGTGGCATAGCGTGTATATAATTTATCACCGAACCCCAGCTCGTAACATTATACATATAATTATAAAATAAAAGGTGCCACAATATAGCCCAGTTTTGGTCATTCTCCTTTGTTCCGGGATATGTCCATGATTGAAGACATAGCAGGGAGGGTATCTGAAAATAAAAATGATTTTATTATGTGGATGATAAATGGCAAAATATTGAGCCCACCTCGGTATAACTAAATAGGTAAATTTAGTAGCTAAATAATAAAAAAGCGAAACTATAAAATTATACACAAAATTTCTAAAATGAAACTGTAAATGTAAAATTAGTGCTCACAAAGTTGGCACCTCTTCAAATTCAATCAATCAATCCATCAGCCTATCGCAGTCCACTGCTGGACATAGGCCTCTCCCAACACGCGCCACAGTACACGGTCCTCAGCCTTCTGCATCCAGTCTGTCCCAGCCACCTTTTTCAGGTCGTCGGTCCACCTAGCCGGGGGCCGCCCTACCTTACGCTTGCCGAGACGTGGTCGCCACTCTAGGATACGCTTGCTCCATCGGCCATCAGTCCTTCTACAGATATGGCCAGCCCACTGCCACTTCAGCCTACTGATTCTGTGAGCTATGTCGGTAACTTTGGTTCTTTGTCTGATAACTTCGTTCCGAATTTTATCCTTCAAAGAGACGCCAAGCATAGCCCGTTCCATAGCTCGCTGCGTGACTTTTAGTTTGTGGACTAGGCCCACTGTGAGTGTCCACGTCTCGGCACCGTACGTCATAACATGTAGGACGCATTGGTTGAAGACTTTGGTCTTCAGGCATTGGGGTAGGGGCGAAGAGAAAACTCGACGTAGCTTGCAAAACGCTGCCCAACCCAACTGGATCCTGCGGTTGATTTCTTTCTCGAAGTTGTTTCTACCAAGCTGGACTACTTGCCCAAGGTAGACATACTCTTGAACAACTTCGAGCATCGATCCGTTGACATAAACCGGTCCCGGCACAATGTGTTCGTTGAACATAATCTTGGTTTTATCCAAGTTCATGCCGAGACCGACCCGTCGAGAGGCTCCATTTAGGCTGTGCAGCATCTCGCTCAGCTCGGCCAGGCTCTCTGCCACGATGACGATATCGTCGGCAAACCGAAGGTGGGATATGTACTCGCCATTAATGTTGATGACCCGTCCAGTCCAGTCCAGCGTCTTAAAGACGTCTTCGAGTGCGTTGGTGAAGAGCTTAGAAGATATTACATCCCCCTGCCTCACCCCTCTACGCAACTCAATGGGGCTGGTTTTATAGTCCTGGAGCTGGACGGTCATAGTGGCCGTGTCGTAAAAACATCTCAACATCTCGATGTAGCGCCAATCGATGCGACACCGCTGCAGAGCATCCAGAACCGCCCAGGTTTCGATGGAGTCGAAGGCTTTCTCCTAGTCCACGAAAGCCATACACAGCGGCTGATTGTATTCGTTGTTCTTCTGTACAATCTGCCGAACAGTATGGATGTGGTCTACGGTGCTGTAGCCTTTTCGAAACCCGGCTTGTTCCGGTGGCTGGAAATCGTCGAGTTTTCTGGCGAGGCGATTTGTTAGGACTCTCGAGAACAACTTGTAGACGTGACTCAGGAGTGAGATGGGTCTGTAGTTTTTCAGCAGGGTTTTGTCACCTTTTTTGAAAAAACAGAACTCTTCAAATTAGTTATAGCCAATCTCTTTACTCTACCATTAAAATATTAAATATGTATTCGCAGTTAAACTGTAAAAAATCTTAAATAATAAAGAAACTAAAGAAACGGTCTTTGTATATGATCTCGCAATTCTTTGTTTTAATTCAAAGTCGTCTGAAGAGGAAGGACCGTAAACCGGAAGTAAGCAGAGTACCGGCTTACATGCCTTACATAAAGGGAGTGACGGACAAAGTTGGAACAGTACTACAGAAATACTCTATAAAGTCTGTATACAGTCCGCTCTGCAAGGTAGCACACAATCTGCGCACCCCAAAGGATGTCATTCCTCTACAAACACCTGCTGTCTACAAGGTCGACTGCAGTTGTGGTAGTTCCTATATCGGACAGACCAAACGAACCATCGCTGAAAGGGTCAAGGAGCATATCGCAGCTGTAAAAAACCGGCAAATTAACAAGTCTGCCATAGCTGAGCATTTGTTGGAGTCTAGACCAAACCACTGGATCGAATTACATCAACCAAAGGTCTTATCTACCGATCGTCACTATTACTCCAGGATAGTACGTGAAGCGGTTGAAATCAAAAAACATAAAAATTTTAACCGGCAGGATGGATACAGACTGTCTGCAACTTGGAATCCGGTAATCAACAAATGTAAACCCCGCCGCAGTAACACAGCTCCTCAGTGTGTAGACGTCATAAGTGTTTTGTGTCAACAACGTACCGACAGTTCGGATAAAAATAAAAATAAAAAACAAGTGAGGGTAGCTGCCGAAACCCGCGCTTAACAAAGACAACGCTGAGATGACATCAGCCCTGCCGCGACCAAGGCTGTTGTAAGATGGCCGAAACGTCGGTAAAACATAGGTATTTATACCTTAAATTAATTGAATATCGCGAATAAGACTCTTTTTAGTAAAATTGTATGGTGGTATCAGAATATAATCATATAAAGCCTGGAATACATGTTGGCCGAGCGTCGCCGAGTGAACGCCAATACCAACGTATAGACAGTATATTTGCATAGTCTTGCCATCACTCGGTGTGGCTCGCCTAGTTAGCCGCGTAAGGGCCGGGCCCTTACTCGGCTAACTAGGCAAGGCCTACAGCAGCAGGCGGCAGCGGCAAGCGTTATCGATGTACATGGCGTGTCTACTGTGACGCGGCGCGCGGCCGCCTCAGAGTAAACACGTCATGTACATCGCCCCTGCCGCGCCGCTCGCCGCTTAGACCGATCTCGTGACCAGGCCCTAAACTCAAGCGCCAACGTGTATAGAACTCATTTGGCGTAGCTTGTCACAATTTGCGGTCGCGCGCCACCACTTGCCGCACTTCGGAGCGCTGTCGGTTTTTCTGCACAAATCAAAGGCGTTCGCGCGCACTCGGCCAATAGTGTCCACATGTTTGTCAGCGCGCCATTACGCCCTTGTTCTATTTTTGTGAATACTCTACATCCACCACCTTCTTTTTCATCTTTTCTTTTTCTCAACTTTAGTGCGGTATACACTGACATAATAATTATAAGCGCTCATTAAATAAAAGCAGCAGCTACAATAACTTTTACGTCGCGTCTTGTTTCAATTCACAATACAAACTGACGGAGCCCAACGTATGGGCATCTCTTTAAAATTCGTCGGTATTGGCCATTTGCATTGGTTTTCGATATACTTTTTTTTTTTTTAAAGACGACTCCCGCATTAGGACTAAATCCTGTGTCACGGGGGACTTTACAAACATACAACTAACGCGGACAATGAACACCCAGACTTGAAACAACAATTTATGGATCACACAAAGTGTTGTATCGTGTGGGAATCGAACCCACAACACTCGGCGCAGTGTCAAGCGGCGAGGCGGCCGCTTAAACCACTACGCCAACCGTGCATATACTTGCCGAACGTGTAGGCAGTAACACTTGCATTGTATTAATTTGCCTACGCTCGCGTTGGCCGAGCGTCGCCGAGTGAACGCCAATCGTCATCCATCTTGTTTCAATTCACAATTAGTACAAACTGACTGAGCCCAAAGTGTAGATAGTAACACTTGTATTCATTTGCCTACGCTCGCGTTGGCCTAAGCTTGACCAACATGTATTGCAGGCTTTATATTCAAGAAATCCATTTTCAACCATATTATAAATACTGATACGTACAAAATAGCAGACATCACATAAAAAGAAATTGGATAGGCCCTTTCTAAATCAGAATAGATTTACAAATTAATATTACATGCCTAATAAACATTTTCCGTACCGAAAAGCTCAAAATGTTGACTATACCGAGTAGCTATTGGTTACGGAAAAAATACCGATTTATTTCCGCCGCCACAATACATTGCCACTTCGCTTCTGTGTGTAACAATATCGCTGATGCTAAAAGCACAATCAACGACAAAAGTATCGGAAAATTCTTGAATCCTTTAGATTTTAATATCAGCTATTTAAGGGCTCGTTTGACCAGAGAGGATTTTGTTTAGTAATGAATTTCGTTTAAGAATCATTGCGAGCAGACCTTTCATACCTTAATTTGTAAAGGTATTGGATATTAAGGGTTATCGGCTCCTTTTATATGTGGAGGTAGTATTGTTTGTGGTGGACGTTTCATAGCTAAGTCGTTGCAAACGACTTTTGGGATCGTACGTACTACGTGGGTATGGGTTTTGAATTTTTATCGCTTCATCTTTTCGTGTGTACGGTGGAATAAATATCGTGTTTGGTGTGAGTAAAAGGGTTTAAAAAGATAACGGTGGCTGGAAAGATGTACTTACATTAGATTTTTCTCTTAAATGTTTTGCGGTTCCAACTTATTCAGATGAAGTTAAGTTTATTTTAGAGGATTTTTACATATTCTAAGTTTTGTTTTGCTTGGACAGATATAATATGTCATAATTTTAGTCTGCATATTAATTTAAGCATTTTTACTTATATCAAATTCAACAAGTACATCTTTTCAAAAGACAAGGATGACTCGTCTCTACATTTTATTCGTTCGCATCGTCTGTACATTGATTGAATAAAAAATGAACTTCAACTATTATGTGATGAAAGCTATTAACCAAGTTAAACTAAACTTAGTCTATCATATAATCCAGAAATCTTTTACAAAACTCAACCTCATCTATTACCTACTTCCAAAAATCTCGGATGGACACCATCGAGTTCTATCCGTTTGCAATTCACTAAAATCCCGTACAATACCGTTACTTCTAATGGAATATGATGCAGTGATTCCGGAATTTCCACCCGTCAGTAACTTGATGGATGACTATATCATTCATAATGTTATTAGTTCAATTGTAGCGAACGAAATGTATTAATTTGTTGGCATTATTTTGTGGGAAGTGGTGGCTTGGTTTTGATATATTGTTCAGTTATTTTATAATGTTTGGTGGGTTTGAACGGTTATAATAACCAAGATTGTTCTTTTTAGCAGAATAGCTAAATATAACTTTGTTATTTTCAATAATAAAGCAATAATTTGCTTTTTGGTTTAAAGAATTACAGTGGCAGGAGATTTATGATAGCTTTGTGGCATTTCGAATATTACTTAAAATTCTCTAATTTCGAAGCTAGCACTTGGATATGCTGACAGTTAGTGTTAAAAAAATCATTTCGACTTTTGCTTACGCAAATGTTATACGAGTACCTTGCAATAGAACTACTAATTAACGTTGAAATTAAACTACAGTTTACGGATTTTATCGCGTTGTATTGGTTTCACTAAGTTATTACATTTGAAACTATTAAAATTAGTCAGCCAGTAGTCAGGAGAAGGCTCTCCACATTCAAATGTATGTAAATACTTCCACCATTTCCATTATTAAACAAGTTTCAACATTATCAAATCACTAAGCACGGATAGATAATCATGTTTACTACTAATCATGTTTTAAGAATAGGTGTTGAACCTATTCTTTGTTAGTTAGTTAGCTTCTCCATTCGGCAATGAAATAGATGTGTGCATCTACGGTATCTCATTACAGTTCACTGACATCAGTCTCATTAGTTTCTATAATATAAAGCCGTTGTCTGTGTTTGTAAACTGATTTCATAATCAAATCAAATCAAATAAAATCAATCTTTATTGCAAACCAAGTGTATAAATAGGTCTTAGGGTATGTTACATTAGTGTCAACTTAGTTGTCTTTTACAGACATTGCACATGGTACTTATCTCTAAATAAACAAAAAAATAATTAACAAACATTTTAGACATCTTACACTTTCACTAAGACATAAAAATAAAATATACAATATAAAAATAAATAAGATTGGCATTGTATTGTTTCATAATGTTAGGCAGGCAGTAAACAATGGAATTATTAATATTTTATAATAATGATTATTAATAACATTAATATCTACTACTTATATTATACATTAATATCTAAAATTTATTTTCAAAAAATTCTTTAGTTGAATAAAAGCATTTCTGGACTAAGAATTTTATTCTTTTAATTTTTTATTGAATGCTGGCAGTTTGCTCTCTTTTTTATGTTTTTAGGTAAATGATTAAATATCTTGACTGGCATGTAATACGGGCTTTGGTTCAGCATTTTAATTCTAGATGGTGGTAAGTATAACCTATCTCTATGGCGTGTATTTATATTATGGGTACTTTTCACCTGTGGAAAATGTGACCTATTCTTGAATAGAAATAAACTTATGTCATGTATGTATATTGATGGTAGTGTCAACAAATTAAATTTAATGAAAAAGGGTCTGCAGCTTTCCTGGTTGTCTATTTGTGCAATTATTCTGACGCATTTTTTTTGAAGGACAAATACATCGTTAATATTTACACTATTCCCCCACAACATGATACCATATCTCAGCCATGAGTAAACATAAGCATAGTATGCCCATAATGCTGCTTCAGCGTTTGTGCTGCATTTCAGTTGGAAAAGGGCATATGAAAATTTTGAGAGTTTTGTTTTCACGTGTCCTATATGAGTCTTCCAGTTTATATGGGTATCTATATTTATGCCTAGTAAATTAAATGTTTCTACTGATTCTAGGGTTAAATTTTGAAAAGTTGTGTCTATATTTAACGGTGGCATTTGGTAAGATCTGAATTGAATGGTCTTTGTTTTATTATAATTTATTTCTAAGTTATGGTCGTTTAGCCAGTGTGTTACATTTTGAAGAGTTTCCTGAAGTATGGGTTCGGAGTTGTTAATTTTATTATATTTAATTAATATCGATATATCATCAGCAAATAAAACGGGTAATGCAACTTCTTTATTTAGAATCTTTGGTAAATCGTTTATATATAGTAGAAATAATACACATCCCAGCACGCTGCCTTGTGGTATTGAATACGACAGTTTTCTTGTTTGAGATCAAAGAGATTGGATATATAATACATAGAGGTAGCCCTAGTACTGAAAAATTGAACACAGTCAACTGACGTGTAAGATACAATTTAGACAATTTAATGCCATCAAATTATATAACTTTAGTGATTCATCTTTTATGACAGTTCTATCATGATTTTGAATTTAGCCGTATAATATTTATATCGACTTTTCAAGTGTTGTAAGAAATCTTATCGATATGTCTATCCACCGTATATTTTTATCTCGTTATTTTTTAGATTCTTTGTGCACGTGATAAAGATTTATAAAATAAGTGGATTGCTGCAGTATGTCGTGGAGAAAATTGGGTGCCTAGAAAGCACCATAGAATTTGTTCCAAGCATTTTACTGCGGAATGTTTTTATAGTAATGACAGATGGCGCAGACTAAAAGAAAATTCTGTGCCAACATTACTCCTCCATTCTAAACGTATCAGTGTGAGTGTTTAAATAATTACTTGCTTTTACTTGCTAGCAGCGCCAAACAGGAGTCGGATCTTGGGCTCCATTCGATGTCTCGACCAAAGGAATAATTTAATTTTAATATTTTCTACAATTTTATTATCAGTGCATAGGGTTCCCACCAAGAACGTAGGGTCGCAAGCCAACCTCACCTGCAAGTGGTGTACCTGGTTATCAACGGATGAGGCTCTGGCAAACAAAACATTAGGCTCGCCACCTATTACGTGGGATCAAAAGTCTGGCAAAAAGTAGGCGTTTAATATGCCTCTGTCTACTCCTTCGGGGAAACAGGCGTGAGCCTATGTATGTATGTTATAAACAATATTCAGCCAGCTACCTGCAGTTACACTGTTGCCACGAAAAGCCACGACACGCTTAGCGACAAGCGATTTCGATGTTTATTTGTGCAGTTTAGTTCTGCACTGAGGTGACAGCGCCGGCGGCAGAATAGAGAGCGGCATGAACATTGAAATCGCTTGTCGCTCAGCGTGTCGCGGCCGTTCGTGGCCAGGCTGTTAGACGACATCCACTCATTTCATAGTTTTACTATATCCTTACTAATACCTATTATAAATGTAAGTGAATTTATTTATTTGTTAAGCTTTCACATTTTGACTACTCAATCGATCATAAAAAGTTCAATGCACGTTGCTGGGAGTAATGGGAGTACAGAAAAAGGTGTAAGGTACTTTTTATCAATCGGCTTTGGCCTATAAATCAAGCTTCAGGTATCATCAGTGATTGCTAGGGTGGCAAACACAAAGGGTATGCTTATTTATTTTAATATACTGCTTTGCATTAAAACTATAGTTGCAAAACTTCTGAAAAATTCGGAATAATTCCGGAATACTTCTGGGAAAGTTTCTTTTAATCAAAATTATTCAACATAAATTTAATTAAGATTTATTTATTTTTTTGCTGAAATATCGACTGCCACGAGTCGTGCTTGCAGGCGATGGCGGTGCGGAGTGCGGTAAGAGGGGAGATGCTTCCCGGAGAAGTTTTCCCCCCCGCGAGAAAGATTCGTACCCCGCAATTGAATGTTTCCGCCGAATATTTCGCCCGAATACTTCAATGGGAATAAACGTGTTTGTTTGTGATGTGGTGGGTTTTTATATGTATTATAAATAGGGTTGAATAAGTATATGTTGATGTTTTGATAGGTAGATATGTTAGCCTGCGATTAACATTTATACTTTTGTTTTTAGGTACCTAGGTACCTACTTATTTCGAAATTAAATGCTATTTTTATAAATGTTAGTTGTGGAATAAAAAACCAGGCCTAGCATATTTGATTTGTTTTTTCAAAAAGGGTTACCTACCTATGTTTTTGGTTAGTTTATATGTAGCTCTGTACGCATCGCGAGTATTCGCGAGTCGCATAGGTAGGTATTAATCCTTCTACTTAACGCGTATAATAGCCCAGTCAATAAAAACAAATAAAGGCAAACCTTGCAAGCAAACAAAGATAATATACAACTTCCAAGCGCGAAATAGTAAGGTTTATTTTCCTGGTTTTTTTTTTTACAGTTGAAATATTCCCAAAGTTTCGGCATATTTCGGAATACTTCCGAAGTATTCGACGGGAATGATTCGGAATGTTTCTCGCCAGCATCTATAATTAAAACGTGGCTTTTTTCTTTCTTTAGTGTACGCGTGCGCCTTCCATAAATGAGACATCTTCTGTTTCTCCGACAACCAGCACTAAAGCGCCTACGTTAGTTACAATTTCTCCGCCAGTAGGTACAGAGAAATCGTGTGCGCTAAACACTTGCGTACAATAGAAAAACTACAAAAATAAGTTTTTCACCTTGAGCAGCTTGTTAAAAGACGTTTGTTAAAAATTAATTACCTATTTAAGACAACGTTCTAAACGTCTGATGAAAAAGAAAATTGCTATGAATTCACGTATATGTCGGCGATACGCCAGGGTTATCGTGGCCAGTCCAGACTCCATTATAATAAAAAGACTCACGTAATATTACTTGGTTTATTTTCAGACGATTTCTAGCACAGAATTGAATTAAAATGTGACCTACAGTCCTTTTTATAAACTAACCGTCATTACACTTAATGTTAACAACTGCCACTTCCTTTTCAACATATAATTGAAATTACTGTACAATTAATTATCAAAAATCAACATTAATATTGTTATGAATATTGCACAACACCATATGATTTATTTTATACGAATTACAAATCTATTGTAATAATCAAACGCTGCTTTACAACATTCGCAACAGATGGCGCTATCAACAGGATGTAAATATAAGCGCAGGTTATTTATTACCGTTAACATAAAAGTATCAGAATAATGTTATTTAATACTAATTGATTTTACTTTGAAAGTTTCTGGAGTTATCTTAATTATTAAGCGATAAATTAAATACCCAATATTTATAAAACAGTGAAGCAGTCAATACAGTGTCTAATATTCTAAAGTAGTGAAGTTCTCAGTTCTGTGTTCACAAATAGTTATTTAAATATCAATCTTAAATATTATTAACATTTTCGTAACAATATAATCATTATAATATTAATTTGCGCCCATATATACTTGATAGATTGCAAAACGAAAATATCGTGAAGAAGGATTTGATAATTTTAGATCACGTGAAAAATAACAGTGTTATTTAAAAATACCTTTCACGCGCGGCTGGTGACAAAACACGTGAGATTAGCTTGCAGTTAAAAAAAATGCTGTGACGCTTCATTATTATGTGCTACTGAGTACCCATTTGAAACAAAAAATATAGATTTCGTTTAAAAATGCAAGTTTGTGTAATAATTATATAAATACTATTCATTAACTAGCGTTCTGTAACTCGCCGTGTGGTTGACGGCATAGAATACAAGTGTCACCACCCCCTATCTTCCCGTGGGTGTCGTAAGAGGCGACTAAGAGATAACACGATGCAAATACCATCTTTGCGTATAGACGGAAAACTCGACATCAAACCCTATGCGACTGCCTCGTTGGTCTCACGGCATAAATGTGCGCGTGGGATCGGGAGGTCCCGGGTTCGATTCCTGGGTCGGGCAGTGTTATTGGGTTTTTCTGTCATGAAAATCTCAGTAGCAGCACGGAGTCTGGAAATGTGCCCGGTACGGCAATAGGCTCGCCCCTTATTACGTGGGACTAAAATATATCTGGCGAAAAGTGGGTGTAGAAATACACCTCTGCCTACCCCTTCGGGGATAAAAGGCGTGACGTTATGTATTTATGTATGTAACTAGCGTTCTGACTGCTGTGGACACAAACTTACGGAATGTATAACATGTACATACTTACTTTTACAAGTCTGTTTGATTTTGAACCTATATTATTGAAACTTTGATCGATATCGATAGCGGATTTGCTCAATCACTAAAAAATTAAAAAGTTACGAAATTTGTGTTCAAATTGTCTTTAGCCCTAACTGATAAACATAGTGCCATCTTCTTCTGGCAACTCTAATTTGTCATATGAGTGAAGAGTGTAGCTATATTCAATTTGTTCATAA
Organism: Euclidia mi; assembly: GCA_944739405.2. Classification (NCBI taxonomy): domain Eukaryota; kingdom Metazoa; phylum Arthropoda; class Insecta; order Lepidoptera; family Erebidae; genus Euclidia; species Euclidia mi. The sequence goes on from OX123191.2 coordinate 31,769,226, forward strand.
AAATATCGTTCATTCCATGCTTTAGTTATTCTTCCATGTTTGAGATCGTACTGTTTTTATTTCTTTTGTCACTATGTCATAATTTTCTATGTGCACTATTTGAGATCTGTTTTCTAAATAAGACTTAAACCATGAGTAGGACGGGCCACGAATGTCTGAACCGTATAATTTATTAAGTAGAATATTATATAGAACCTTATCATATGCTTTTGTCATGTCGAGTAAAATACCTAATACATGTTTTTTATCATTTAGATGTTGGAGAGCCGTTTGCACATATTTATATACCGCTAGGGTGGTAGATCTCGACTTTCTAAATCCGTTTTGGCAATCATCTAGAATATTATATTTTCCTAAAAAGCTATATAATCTGTTGCACATTGCTTTTTCGAAGACTTTTGAGAACGTGGGTAATATGGCTATGGGTCTGTAATTGCTTGGGGTTTTTGTATCTCCTTTCTTATGTATCGGTTTCACCAATGAAATTTTAAGCTGATCCGGGACCTTTCCCTCTTTGAAGCTTTGATTGAGTAAAAAAGTTAAAGGAATTGAGAAGATTTCCGCACATTGTTTAAGCAATAGTGGCGGAATGTCGTCTATACCACAACTGTGTTTATTTTTAATTGTTCGAATTATATCTAGTAGGTACATGGAACACGTTGGAGTGTTCACAACTGGTTGTCCAACCACGCTACTTGTATTACTATTTTTAGAGTCTAAGCTAACGGTGGCGAAGTAATCATTGAATATGTTGGAGATTCTAGTAGGACACTCAATAGTCTCATTATTAATTTTTAGTGATATATTTTTATGGGTCTTTTGTGTATGTGTATTTACCTGTTTTTTGATTTATAATATTCCACATAGTTTTTGTTTTATTATCTGAGCTTTTCATTTGTTTGATAAATTCATTCCTTTTGGAGATAACCACGCTTCGTTTAAGTGTTTGGCTATATTTCTTGTAGTATTTTTTGATAATATCTTTTTTTGTTGTATTGAGAATAGTTTTTAATATTCTTTTGTGTTTACACGATATTTTTAGACCCCTTGTTAACCAAGATTTCTTTGATCTCATTTTTATTTTTATTTTTTGTATTGGTATATATTCATTTAGTAAATCTGTTAGAATAGCAAAGAAAATTTTATAATTATAATCTATAATTTCGGTTTCATTTATAATTTCATGCCATTTTATATCGGTTAGTGACTTTTTGAATTCCAAAATTTTGTTATTCGTAAATATTATTTTGTGGACATAGCACGTTTTTTTATTGTTAGAGCCAATACTCTCCGTATTAATGCCGATTCTAATAGCCTTTGGAAGACTATGGCCTCTCCGACCATAAGGTCGGAGAGGCCATAGTCTTCCACATGATAATTGTTTATTAGAGGTTCATAATTTGTAAAAAGAAGATCTATACAAGTGGAAGACATACTCGTAACCCTAGTTGGCATGTTTATTAATTGTTTCAGGTTATGAGAGCTCATAAAGTTTATGAGCTCCTTTGATTGTTTATTTTTTTGTAATATATTTATGTTGAAGTCACCACCTATTATTAAGTATTTATGTACCTTATTTGTGTTTATCTTATATTAAAGCTTTTCTATCTGTTCATAAAATATGTTTATATTACGATCTGGCCTATATAACCCTATAATTATACAATTCATTTTTGGTATTTCTATTGCACTTATTTCTATTATAAATTCTTTGGAGAAATTATTTAGGTTTTTTCTCTCAATACACTCTATATTGTTTTTTACCATAGCACAGACGCCGCCTCCATTATGTGTTTCTCGGCAATAAATAGAAACAATTTTAGAATCAGGCATCATAATAGAATTACAAAAATGTTTGTTCTTCCATATCTCTGAGAAGAACATTAAATCAATATTAGAATCTGATAGAAAATGTTCAATTAAATGAAGTTTATTGCCTAAACTTTGAATTTTTTGAAAAATAATATGTACTTTAGTATCGAAATGACTGACTAATATGTAATCCATTAGGAGTACCTGTTTGCTTAGAATTTGACTTTGAGGTGACATTTCCTTCTAATGCAATGGTTTCAGATAACCCATCTTTTATCTCTATATGACTGTCACAGGGTATTGAGTGCACGATTACAGATAGTTCCTGAAAAATAATATTTATGCTATAGTCAGTTATGGAACCATTATACTGTGAGAAGGTTTTAACATCGCATTCAAGGTTCATATTTGAGTCAAGAAGTGTAGCATATTTATGGGTTTGTACATCCATATATAAGAAATGGTTAAAGGTTTCTACTCTACAGTTAAACCAAACAGAGTATTTATGGCTTCTATAGGTAGGTAAGCAGATTATTGTATTTGTATTTTGAATAGTTTCTAGTGTTTTTCTTAGGCTAGAAATTACATCGAAGTAGTTGTTCGTTTTACGGAAGACCTCGTCGCCAATAAGGATAACACAATAGTCATTTTTAAAATAGTTTTCAAGTTTTGAATGCAGATTAATAATTAAATGTTTGGTACCACAACTGGGTGAGAGGTAGTGACAAATTTCCATGTCTTCGAAGTTTTGTTCTGCGATTTTTAAGATGTTATTTCTCTTATTTCCACTGATAATACATATTTTCTTTCTGGATAGTTTGTTATTATGTTCAATTCATGTTTTGTTGGCATTATCTTACTTGTTGTTTTGACGTTGTAGCGGCCCGCAACGTAACAGGATCGTTTTGCTGAGGTGACAAAGTAGGCTCCCCTGTTACGTTGCGTCGCCAAGCCGCCACAGTCGGTTTACCTCTGCCGTTCTATATGGTTCTATCGTAACGTGTCGTATTGTACTATATATATGTATTCAAAATTGTAAATGTCGAGACAATATATTAATATTCGTTTACTGAAGTTCCTTGAGTTTTACTGAACAAGTCCTTAACAACCTTCTGAGGAGTAAGTGGATTGTGGCGCAATAGAGAACACCCACCCATATATCGCCAAAGTGGTGACCCCGACGTTATTTGAACACGCAACCTTCTGATTTTGTTGGATTTGAACACGCAACCTTCTGGTTTGGTTGTCACCACAGTACCCGTCACCACGATGCCCGACCATCTAGCTGCTATTACAGTAACAACGCGAATCCCGGAATTTTGGACGAACATGCCGAGACTTTGGTTCAGTCAATTTGAGAGTATTATGGCCCAACAGAAGCAAAGCGACGAGACAAAATACAACGTGGTAGTATCGAAGTTGAACATGGACGTTTTGCAACAAGTAAGCGACATCCTTCGTGATCCTCCGGCTACCGAGAAGTATTTGGCCTTGAAAGAGCGATTGATAGGTGTTTATGAAGAATCGGCTGAACAACAATTTCGAAAATTAGTGAGCGAGATCGAATTAGGAACCCAAAAGCCATCCCAATTGCTACGGCAAATGACTGACCTAGGGAGAAACTCAGAGATATCCGGACAAGCACTTTGCAATTTGTGGCTAGGAAAGTTGCCAGCAGCCGTTAGAGCAGGCTTAGCGGTAACCCAAGAGACAGACATACAGAAACTATCGAAAATCGCAGACAAAATCGTGGAAAATTTGAACGCAGATAACGTCGCAGTAGTACATTCGGAGAGCATACATTTACCGTCGGCACCTTCGGGAAGCAGTCAAATATTCGCGGTTGGAGACCTGTTGACGCAGATAAACAAGCTGTCATTGGAAGTAGCGTCGTTAAAGAGCGAAGTCCAAGAGCACAGAAGGAACAGTTTTCGAGGACGCGTACAGTGGAATGGACGAGGACGAGCATATGGACGTTCCAGATCGAGATCGAGACCAAGAGGTACGCCGATGATGACCCCAGATGACCCCAATTGGCTTTGCAGACATCATTTCAAGTACCGTAGTCGCGCGCGTACCTGCGAGAAACCCTGCGGCTGGATTGAGAAGACGGAAAACTAGCTGCGGTACGTTCTGTGGCGGAGGAACATGTACCGGCAGCCAATAACCGCCTTTGCGTGACGGACTATCAAAACAAGATTCGATTTTTGGTGGATACAGGTGCGAACATTTCGGTCATTCCAGCAAAGTACAGAGAAAAGTGCAATGGTGAGTGTTCAAAATATAAATTATTTGCAGCCAACGGTAGTGAAATTAAAACATACGGTATTAGATCACTTGTGCTAAATTTAAACTTAAAACGTGCGTTTCGTTGGACCTTCGTTGTCGCGAATGTTACACAGCCTATATTAGGAGCAGATTTTTTGAGGTATTATAAATTGTTAGTAGATTTAAGCTCTAGAAGATTAATTGACCAAGTTACGAATTTGAACATCCTTGCTTCAGTGGTACAGTATGATCAGGAATCTATCAATACAACTAGTAATAATCACCCTTACTATGATTTGTTGTTGAAATATTCAGATATAACAAAGCCCGTTCTATTTATAGATTCGCCGTCGTACGCAGTTTTACATTACATTGAGACGACCGGTCCGCCTGTGTATGCGCGCTCTAGACCGCTACCGCCGGATAGGTATCATAAAGTTAAGGCAGAATTCGCGTTGATGCAAGAGCTTGGTATATGTAGACCTTCAAAAGGGGCTTGGGCTAGTCCGTCACACGTAGTTCCGAAAAAAGACGGCCAGTTAAGACCTTGTGGTGATTATCGTCAGTTAAATAGTATTACAACGCCAGATAGATATCCGATTCCGCGGTTACAAGATTTTACTTACATTTGCGCCGAAAAAAAAATTTTTACTCGTTTAGATATTAATAGAGCTTATCATTGCATACCAATCTCACCCCAAGATGTAGAGAAAACAGCTATTATAACACCTTTTGGTTTATTTGAATTTTTAAGAATGCCGTTTGGTTTGCGTAATGCCGCCCAAACATTTCAGAGGTTTATGAATAATAACGTATTACAGGGTTTAGAACAATGCGTAGAAAATAATTTGAAAAATGATAATAATAATAATTTAGAACCATTTTATTTCTGTTATTTAGATGACGTCATAATCGCAAGTGAGAATACCAATGTCCATAGAAAACACTTACAAGCAGTTTTTGAAAGATTCAATAAATTCGGTATCACTATAAATCTAAGTAAATGTATTTTTGGCGCATCCGAAATCGAATTTTTAGGATATAAAGTATCTTCTGAAGGTATTCTACCTCTTGAGGATAAAATACAAGCTATAATTGATTACAAAAAACCAGAAACAATAGAACAGTTACGTCGTTTCTTAGGAATGGTTAACTTTTACAGAGCACATTTACCGCAAGCGGTCGAATATCAAAAAGAGTTAAATAAATATTTGCACAATTCCAAAAGGAAAGATAAGACTAAAATAATTTGGACCGAATCAGCTGACAAAGCGTTTTTGAAATGTAAAGAAAGTTTACAAAATAGTGTTATGTTGTGGCATCCGGTAATAGACGTTCCGTTGGCCTTGATGGCAGATGCGTCCAATTCTAGTGTTGGTGGAGTGTTGCAGCAAGAAATAAATGGTCAGTGGAAACCATTAGGTTATTTCTCGAGACAACTGACTGAAGCTCAACAAAAATATTCCACTTATGATCGCGAACTTTTAGCAATTTATTTGGCTATGCAGTATTTCCGTAAAATGTTTGAAGGTAGAAAATTAGTAATATACACCGATCATAAACCGTTAACATTTGCATTTTCTAGGAAAATAAGCGAAAAAGAGACCCCGCGCCGAACCCGTCAGTTAGCGTACATCAGTGAGTTTACGACGGATATTAGGCATGTTACAGGCGATAAGAACATTGTTGCGGACGCGTTATCGCGTATTGAGACTATTGACTGTCCTTCTTATATAAATTACAGTGAGCTAGCGAGAGATCAAAAATTAGATACTGAGTTATGTGATAGAATTAGTCAGGCAAATGATACACCGCAATTTAAAGAAATATTTTTACCAAACGAGAAAGAATCAGTTATTTGTGATATGTCAACGAAAACAGTTCGCCCTTATCTTCCAGAAAAGTATCGTAAATTAGTTTTTGATAGTTTACATAATTTAAGTCACCCTGGTATTAGAGCAACAAAGAAATTAATTAAGGATAGATTTTATTGGCCTTCAATGAACGCACAAATTTCAAAATGGGCTAAGACATGTATCAGTTGTCAAAAAGCTAAGGTGCAGCGTCATACGATGTCAGAATTAGGAAAATTTACGCCTAGTGCTCGTTTTGGACATATACATATAGATTTAGTAGGACCGCTGCCTACCACGTCAGAGGGGCATAGGTACTTACTAACTATTGTAGATAGAAGTACAGGCTGGCGTGAGGCATATCCATTGAAAGAGATAACGTCAAAAATGGTTGCGCAAGTTCTGTTTGAGAATTGGATAGCTCGTTTTGGATGTCCGGTACGGCTGACAAGCGACCAGGGCAGACAGTTTGAAAGCGATTTATTTTTACAGCTTACAAAATTATTAGGTATAGATAAAATTAGGACTACAGCATTTCATGCCCAAAGTAACGGTATGGTAGAAAGATGGCACCGTTCATTAAAAGTTGCGTTAAGAGCAAAATTAAATAATAATTTGAATTGGCTACGAGAATTGCCCATGATTTTGCTGGCGTTGCGATCTGTTCCGCGAAGTGATACGAACGTAAGCGCAGCAGAATTGACGTATGGTCTAAAGTTAAAACTGCCTGGCGATTTTTATGATAATAAGCACTGTAATATTAAGTATAATAACGAGTACGTTGAACAATTGAGAAATGTTATTAGGAACCTAAGACCGCGTAATGTAGCGCAAAGAGATTCACGTACAATATTAGTCCACCCTGATTTAAGTAGTTGCGAGTAAGTATTCATAAGGGATGACGTAGTAAGAGGAACGCTTCAACCTCCTTATGTAAGCCCGTATAAGGTCATAAAGAGGGGAAGTAAATCGTTCAAGATTGATATTTGTGGAAATGTTAAATTAGTTTCGATTGATAGATTAAAGCCCGCTTATTTGTTGAATATTCCCTCAGAACAAGGATGTTCAGATGAGTATTGCGATATTAATTTTAAGGATATACAAAATGATCAACAAGAAAAATGTGAGAATAGCGATAAGCGTGTCACTTACACCACTCGCAGTGGCCGCGTATCTAAGTTGCCTGTTAGATTTTTGTTGGATTAGCATTTATTATTGTGAAATTGTTATTTAAAAGGTCAGATTGGCTAATTAGAAGCATTCTTGATACAAATTTTAACCAGTTAACAGAATTAGTTTTACATAGTAATTATGGGTAAATCTTACTGTAAAGAACAAGACATTATTATTGCCCAAAACGGAGCAAATAATGCTAGAAACAGTGATTCCGAAATACAAAAGCATTTTGAGTTTTTTGGAGCTATCTTGTTGACCATTTTGGTGTTGTTATCTTTACTTATGGTGTATTTCTGTGTAACCAAATGTAAGAAACGGTCACGTAAGTGGATCCGTAGTGAAATGGTTTTGGCATCGATACCCTCGATAAGTTTGCAACATGTGCAAGCACAGCAGTCTGCGCAGCATGGTAGTGGCCCACAACAGGCACAACCACAAGTTGTATATGCGTAGTGCAAGATGTGTTTATTAAATTCTTATGTCTATCCCACTGCTGGGCAAAAGGTATTCCACTGCTGGGCAAAAGCTACTCTTGACTCAATTTTAAAACTACGTTTATTAAATGTGTATTGATTGTGTATTTCTTATATTTTGTATGTGTAAAGCTGATGTTCAGTGCGTATACAGTCCTCCAGTGGACACTATCATCATTAGGTAGCAGTTTCGATCCCAAGGCACCAGCCGTAGGGCTAGTTGTACTGTATACGAATTGAAATAAGTTTCCGTATCGTTACTTTTGTAATAAAGGCAAGACTTAGAAAATAATATTGTATTTGATTGTGGAATAATTTTTGATTCGTTATAAAATATTGTAAACAAAACTTAGAAGTTGATATTGTGACGGCCGGTGTCATGCCAAGCTGTCATCACTACCGTTGCCAAGGTCTTCTGACGTCTACACGACAAACTATCCGGTCATCAAACACAATAATTTATTAGCAAAGAGGTTTGAAGACTATTTTATTATTTGGAAATGAGTTTTTAGTTCGATGACGTATACACTCTGTCAAGTGTTCGCCAAATTCACCAGTCATTGACAACAAGGCGATGGCCGTGCGGATAACACATTCCGTTCACGTTCTGAAGGCGTGGGTTCAAATCCCAGTCATAACTGTTATGTGGATTATGGTTTTTATGAAATTTGGAAAATGTTTATGAATATTTGGCGAATATTTAAAAGATTATTTAAATATTTCGAGTAAAAATTAGAAAATTCTAGAAACTTCAGGAAGGAATGGAAAGGTTAAAAAGAGACAGGAGATGGAAACACAAATTTAAATATTTCGAATAAAGATTAGAAAATTCTAGAAACTTCAAGAAGGAATGGAAAGGTTAAAAAGAGACAGGAGATGGAAAAACAATTGAATAACGAAAAGACAATCGAAATTAGTAGATCTAGAACATTCTTAGGGGTATATAAGGCGGTGTAGACGCGCTAAGCGCCAGTTTAAGTTGAAAAGTGGTAAAGTGAAGAAGAAAAGGAAGAAGTAAAGGAAGAAAGAAGAAGTAGTAAAAAAAAAGTGAAGTGAAAGTATAGTGCAGTAAAGTGCAGTGAAGTGCAGTGAAAAGTGCAGTGCGAAAGACGCTAGTGTTGGTGCTGTCTGCGTCGGAATTAAACGGCGTGTCGTGTGTCAAGTCGAAGTCGCTATCTCTCGCAGACCTCGCGGCAATATTCCAGCAAACCTCGCAGCGACTCGAATCTCGACTCGAGCAGAACTCGCAGCAGCTTAAAACCGAACTCCAGCAAAACTCGCAGCAGCTTAAGACCGAACTCCAGCAAAACTCGCAGCAGCTCAAGTCCGAACTCCAGCAAAACTCGCAGCAGCTCAAGTCCGAACTCCAGCAAAACTCGCAGCAGCTCAAGTCCGAACTACAGCAAAACTCGCAGCAACTCAGCGAGATAATGGAGAGCCAGGATGAGATTCGCCGTTATATATCTGAGAACGCTCGTAAGATTGCCGAGATAGAGATGTGTATCGGTGAAGTGCAATCTCGCGTGACTACCATTGAGGAAGAGATGCAGACCCGCATGGCGTCAGTAGTATCGGAAGAGGTGCAGTCCCGCATGGCGTCAGTATCGGAAGAGATGCACACCCGCATAGCTACTGTAGAGGAGGAGTTCAGGAGGATAAAGACTAACGTCCCTTCGGTTACAGTAGCCTCATCAGGTGCTGGTAATTTTAAAGTACCTTCTTTCGACGGTACCTCATCTTGGGAGGCGTACAGGATGCAGTTTGAAGCCGCTTCTTCTAGTAACAGCTGGAACAGAGAACAGGCCAAGAATGTACTCGCTCTGGCGTTACGCGATGGTGCGTTATCAGTGCTACAGTCTGTGGGGAAAGACGCCACATATGAACAGCTCATCGAGGCTCTTGAGTCCAGGTATGGAGAGGCGCATTTGGAATTTGTATTCCGTGCTCAGCTGCGTAACCGCTGTCAGCGCCCTAACGAGTCATTGCAGCAGTGGTCTATAGAAGTAGAGAAGATGGTAGGAAAAGCTTACCAGTCTGCATCCCCGGCACAAGTCCAAAGCATGCGTCTCCAGGCGTTCATTGATGGCATTTATGACGATGAGGTCAGGACAGCCGTTCGTCTGAAGCACCACGACAATGTTAAGGACGCTTTAGCGCATGCTCTAGAAGTGGAGGCTGTCCGTCGAGAAATTAAGGGTGGACGAGTCCGAGTTGTGGCCGCAGAAATGCAGCGAACAGACCGAAGATTTGTCCCAAAATGTTATAGCTGCAGGGAACCAGGAAAACTAATTCCAGCCAGGGCTGCGGGGCAAGCGCTGGCCGGTAGACGAAAAGCCCCTAAAGTTTGTATCCGACAAAGCACAGATGGGAACAGCTTAACCATTGATGGAGCGGTCAATGGCGTTACCTGTTTGTTGACCTTGGACACCGGTGCGTCACGAACTGTTATAGGGACTCACCTGATAAGGAAGAATGGGAAGATTCTTAAACAGTCAATTCGACCTCGACTGACTACGGCTACCGGCCAGCACATCCCAGTCAGGGGAGAGCAAATAGTGGCTTTCAAAGTAGGTGACGAATTATATTGGCAAAAAGCACTGATTGCAGACATCGTCGACGACTGCATTATTGGGCTAGACTTCTTCAGAGATCACCAATGTAGATTGGATATTAAGTGTGGTATCCTAAAGTGTGGAGACGTGGAGATTCCAATGAAAGGTGGAGGCACGGGAAAGGTTTTGTGCCTCAAGGAGAGCAAGCTGGCACCTAGGTCACAGACCTTTGTTCCTGTCACATTACCTGCCACTTCGACTCAGCGACGTTGCATAATGATAGAAGACAATAGAGATGACGATCCATGGTTGCCGGCGTGTGTAGTTGTTGCTTCTTCACAAAGGGCAGTTATACCTGTCCTAAATTTAAGTGATGAAGAAATAGTGTTGAAAAAGGGTTCTGAGATAGGAGAGTCCGAGGAAGTCGCTTGATTACGAAACTGCCAGAAAACCAAGAGTCTGGCTGAGACTAACATTAACGTGGATAGTGTATTAAAAGGTTGCAAAGACGATCTAACGGAAATCGGAACAGAAAAAGCAAAGAAATTGCTGACACAGTACGTCGACATTTTCTCAAAGAACGACGGTGACATCGGAAAGACAGGAGTAGTAAAACACACTATCAATACGGGGAATGAACAACCGATCCGTCAACGCCCACGACGTGTACCTTTTGCCAGGGAGAAAGAGGTAGAGGATATGATCGAAGATATGAGGAAAAACGGGGTTATCAAGCCATCGATTAGCCCGTGGTGTTCGCCGGTGGTATTGGTAAGGAAAAAGGATGGATCGACTAGATTCTGCATTGACTACCGAAGATTGAATGATATAACCAAGAAAGTCAGTTATCCTTTGCCTAGAATAGACGACACGTTAGAGACCTTATGCGGAATGAAATGGTTTACAACAATAGACTTAAAAAGTGGTTACTGGCAAGTGGAAAATGACCCAAAAGACAAAGAGAAGACAGCTTTTTCAATGGGCAGAGGGCTTTGGCATTTTAATGTTATGCCTTTCGGATTGTGCAACGCACCAGCTACTTTCGAAAGGTTAATGGAACACATCCTTGCCGGGCTTTTAGGGGAAGCTTGTCTGGTGTATCTCGATGACATAATTGTAATGGGCCGAGACTTCGATGATCATCTCACGAAGCTAGAAAGTGTACTCAATAGATTGAAAAATGCAAATCTGAAACTCAGTCTTAAAAAATGTTCATTTTTCAAGCGACAAGTTAACTACTTGGGTCATGTCGTCTCTGAAAATGGCATCGAGAAGGACCCTGCCAAAATTTCGGCGGTTAAAGATTGGCCCATGCCTAAGGACAAGAAGCAGGTGCGCTCATTTATGGGGCTTTGCTCTTATTACAGACGTTTTGTGAAGAATTTTTCGAGCATCGCAAAACCCTTACATGAGCTGACGGAGCAAAAACGACCATTTAATTGGGATGAAAAATGTCAAACTGCTTTCGAAGAGTTGAAGAAGCGTTTATGTGAAGCGCCAATTCTTGCATATCCCGACGTCAATGGAGAATTCATTGTTGACACAGACGCAAGCAATGTGGGTATTGGTGGAACTCTTTCCCAGAGACAAGGAGATCAGGAGGAGGCTGTTATTGCCTACTTTAGCAAATCGTTGTCTAAACCTGAAAGAAACTACTGTACCACACGAAAAGAGCTTCTAGCAGTAGTAAAAACTCTCCAGCATTTTAAAAAGTACTTGATCGGAAGAAAATTCCGGATCCGGACGGACCACGCAGCGCTTAAATGGCTTTTACAGTTTAAAAATTGTGAGGGTCAGGTAGCTCGATGGATAGAACAACTTCAAGAGTACGATTTCGAAGTTGAGCATCGTGGCGGAAAATCTCACGGTAATGCTGATGCCTTATCAAGACGTCCCTGTGATAAGAATTGCAAGCATTGCGTGCGACAAGAAGGAAAAGAAGAAGCTGCCGTCAAGGTTATTAGAATGGATACTATCGACGGGCGATGGAACAAGGAGTTCATTATTAAATCACAGGAAGAAGATAAAGATTTGAAACCGATACTGGAGCGGCTAAAGAATAACTCTCTTCGGCTAGAATGGAGTGAGGTAGCTGATACTAGTACCGTCACGAAAAGCTATTGGGCGCAATGGAACAGCCTAATAATACAAGATGGACTACTTTGTCGAAAATGGGAAAGTGCTTCTGGAAGAGACAGTTATCTTCAAACAATAGTGCCAAAATCAATGATTCCTGAAGTTTTGCAAGTTTGTCATGACGGCCCATCTGGCGGACATCTTGGAGTGCGAAGAACCTTACTGAAGATTCGTCAACGTTTTTATTGGCTGCACTGTAGGGAAGACGTTGAAGACTGGTGCAGGAAATGCGTTAAATGTTCTTCAGTTAAAGGGCCGCAAACTCGGAGCCGCGGAGCACTAAAACTGTACACTGTGGGAGCTCCTTGGGAACGTGTTGCTGTGGATATAGCTGGACCATTTCCTTTGACAGAAAGTGGTAATCGCTACATTCTGGTGGTAATGGATTATTTCACGAGATGGCCAGAAGCTTTTGCAGTCCCCAATCAGGAAGCAATTACAGTTGCGAAAAAATTAGTAAATGAAGTATTTTGTCGATATGGTTTACTGTTGGAAATCCACAGCGACCAAGGGAGAAACTTTGAATCTCAACTCTTTCAAGAAATCTGCAGGATGATGGGGATCCACAAAACTAGAACAACTCCGTATCACCCTCAATCGGATGGAATGGTGGAGAGATTTAACCAGACATTGGAGCGCCATCTTGCTAAAGTAGTCGATAGCCATCAGAGAAACTGGGACGAATATATCCCACTATTTCTTCTGGCTTACAGAGCCGCAGTACATGAAAGTACGGCAACAACCCCGGCGCGAACAAATTTAGGAAGGGAGCTACGACTTCCAGTAGACCTTCTTGCTGGATGTCCACCGGGGACACCTAGCTGTGTTACCGATTATGCATGTGAATTAAGAAGAAAGCTCGAAGAAATTCATGAACACGTTAGACAAGAGAATTTACAAGCGGGAGTAAGAATGAAGACCCGATATGACAGATGCGCAAATGCGAGAGAATTCGAAGAGGGAACTTTGGTGTGGCTTCATAATCCGGTCCGATGTAAGGGAAAATCTCCCAAATTACAGCCAAGCTGGGAAGGACCATATACTGTAATAAAGAAAATTAACGATGTAACCTACAGAATTCGAAAGACACCTAGAAGTCCACTGAAGATCGTTCATGTGGATAGGATAGCGGTATATCATGGATCCAACAATGCTCGGGACGAGCATGTCTTAGAGAGGGGGTAGTGTGACGGCCGGTGTCATGCCAAGCTGTCATCACTACCGTTGCCAAGGTCTTCTGACGTCTACACGACAAACTATCCGGTCATCAAACACAATAATTTATTAGCAAAGAGGTTTGAAGACTATTTTATTATTTGGAAATGAGTTTTTAGTTCGATGACGTATACACTCTGTCAAGTGTTCGCCAAATTCACCAGTCATTGACAACAAGGCGATGGCCGTGCGGATAACACATTCCGTTCACGTTCTGAAGGCGTGGGTTCAAATCCCAGTCATAACTGTTATGTGGATTATGGTTTTTATGAAATTTGGAAAATGTTTATGAATATTTGGCGAATATTTAAAAGATTATTTAAATATTTCGAGTAAAAATTAGAAAATTCTAGAAACTTCAGGAAGGAATGGAAAGGTTAAAAAGAGACAGGAGATGGAAACACAAATTTAAATATTTCGAATAAAGATTAGAAAATTCTAGAAACTTCAAGAAGGAATGGAAAGGTTAAAAAGAGACAGGAGATGGAAAAACAATTGAATAACGAAAAGACAATCGAAATTAGTAGATCTAGAACATTCTTAGGGGTATATAAGGCGGTGTAGACGCGCTAAGCGCCAGTTTAAGTTGAAAAGTGGTAAAGTGAAGAAGAAAAGGAAGAAGTAAAGGAAGAAAGAAGAAGTAGTAAAAAAAAGTGAAGTGAAAGTATAGTGCAGTAAAGTGCAGTGAAGTGCAGTGAAAAGTGCAGTGCGAAAGACGCTAGTGTTGGTGCTGTCTGCGTCGGAATTAAACGGCGTGTCGTGTGTCAAGTCGAATAAAGTGTCATCAGTGCTACTCGGTGTTTCCTTTCAATCCCGTTACCCCGTCCGTAACAATATCATGTTTGTTATATTTTATTCACATCCGTTCAAACCGTAACTCTAGAAGTTGTTTTGATGAATTGCATTTTGGCCAGTGTGAATGTTATGATTTCATCATTGTTCTTTGTTCGCTTTAATTCCTGCGTTATAAGCTAGCAACATCATGTAGCTGATTATATTAAGTTACATTCTGTGTATTCTTTTTACTATGTCAGATTTTATAAAGGTGACTACACACTGGGTACTGTAGTTATTCTGATTATATGAAATAATGTATCGTATACAAGTATGTTTTGTATGTAATATTTTTGGATGTTTCTTTTTGTTTTTTGAAAAAAAGGGGAGGACCACTGTAGCGGCCCGCAACGTAACAGGATCGTTTTGCTGAGGTGACAAAGTAGGCTCCCCTGTTACGTTGCGTCGCCAAGCCGCCACAGTCGGTTTACCTCTGCCGTTCTATATGGTTCTATCGTAACGTGTCGTATTGTACTATATATATGTATTCAAAATTGTAAATGTCGAGACAATATATTAATATTCGTTTACTGAAGTTCCTTGAGTTTTACTGAAGAAGTCCTTAACAACCTTCTGAGGAGTCAGTGGATTGTGGCGCAATAGAGAACACCCACCCATATATCGCCAAAGACGTTATTTGTAGTAATCTGTGAATTTTCATATTCCTTTTCCATTTTCTTCTTATTTATCATAGGTGTTTCTAATTTCTGTTGTACTTTTTGAAAATTTTTGGTGCTTCTTTGTGGTGTAATTCGGTCTTTTTTTGGTGTAGCAATCACGCTAGAGATTCTTTTTGTAGCTTTTTGCAGTAAGTTGTATTTATTTGTTAGGTTTGATACAGTTGTCTTAAGCTCACAGTTTTCCAAGGAGAGATTGTTTATTTCTTCGTGTGCAGCATTTAATTCTAGCATTTTATTCAGCATTTTATTCATACTGTTTTTGTGTAATAATGTGCCTTGCTCGAAACTTACTTTAATTCGATTCGAATTAACTTAGGTTACCAAGCAACTCTTATAAACGTTTCTTTTTTTACGTTAGGAACAATGTCACTTTAATTGAGTAATTACTTGACTTTGAATATGTTCCCTGTTCCTAAATAACCTACAATATTTATAGCAAAATATTGGTGTAATAGACACCTGTAAATTACTTCCAGTATATACAGGCTAGAGAATAGCTAATAAAACCTGATTATATAAACCTACTTGGTTTGACTTGAAGTGCATGCGACCATATCTCACAAACAACACGTCGGCAAACTAATTATAATACAACATAATCTTGATCATAACAATACTTGTACTTTGAAGTTGGCAACTACTGCGCAGCTGTTTAAGCCAAGTGCCCCGTTACTCGATAATTATAATGATCAGGCAACATTTACTGTTTTGTACGTACGACAATTTCTACTGAGCTACCACGAAGCCTTCCAGAATTGTTACACAAAGTTGCTTATAACAAAATTTGCCTCAAGTTTTAAAGGAAACGCGTTTGGAGCAAAGCCTTCACATTGTACAAATTATGCTAATCCACCATTCACAATAAAAACAATTTTATTCATAACTGTAGACATCCGAAGATTTATCAAGTACCAAATGCACTTAAAAGGTACAAGTGATTTTGTACTGTCCATTAAGAAGTTTCGTATTGTCTTAATGATTCTCAATTTACGTTGTTCGGTGAAACACTGTTTAAGTGTTGGTGATAGAACTTGAATTGATGATTGCAATCATCAATTCAAGTTAAATCACCAACACTTGCTTTTTAAAGCTCATTTTAATTTCATGGATTGTAAAGTTAGTATAGGGTTATTGGTGTAATCCAAATCATGTTTTTCTTTTAATTATTTTCGACATTTGAGTGGCTTTTGATTGTCTTATTAGGTTGTTAGGAAATCTAGGACAAGGTTATTTTGTTAATTCTAAAATGATTTATATTGCAGTTTAATTTTAGGAAACTATTTTAATTTTTAGTAAAAAAAAAATAGACAGCAATTGAACGAGTACAATGAAAATAAAGAAGTGGTTTAGCTATTGAGTTTTTTGTGTATGTATTTTTTTACTTATCATGTCGGTGAAATAAACCAAGATTTATATTTCAAAGAACATTTTACATTAATTATCATTAATAGCAATGACGACCTCTCTAATACTGACATTAAATTTCACATCTAATCATGACATGTCTAACCACATTATAATACCCAGATAAGACTGTAATACGCCGTACACAAGAATTCATATTCACATAATATACCCTTATCTGCCGAGCATAATCTCAATGATACGAATACGCTAATAAACACGTATTATTCTAATACAAGCTAAACGCTTAATAATACCTAACCCTGATAGCATTAATTAATTTGATAGATTTGAAAACGTAAAATTGAATAAATTTCGATTGCTATTGAAGTTAGTTTTGAATTAAATTGATGTATAAATTAATTCACGGATTAAATTAATGTTAGTAACATAATATTATTCAAGAGAGTTATTGGAAGCACCGAAGATATCTCGAGTATTCTTTTGTATTTTAAAATTTTGTTGTCTGGTTACGTAAGTTTAATTGGTTTATAATGTGTCTTGTAACAATGTTTATATAAATTTGTTGTACATTGTTTTTTGTAGTGCCGTCTGGATCTATTTTGATTTACTTTACGAACTCTATATTTACGTATGTAATCAGTAGCTAATGACTGCATATCTCCACAGAGGATGGCAGACTTCGATAATCAACACGTATCAGAGCAACAAAATATTACGTTCTCTGTAAAATGTGCGAGCCTCTTACTGTATTGAACACATACTGAAAGAAAATGTTTTTCTTTATAAACTGAACTAATCACATTTTGTTTGGGGCCAGAATTAAACCTGGAACCCTACTATCTTTCCACATTTGCACACTGAAACGTGACCAAAAGAGAGTCTCAGTTTACCTTTGATAAAATTTCCTTTCAATTTCAGTTTACGTTGTGACATGATAATCTTGCAAAATGGTTGCAATAGAGATTTTTGGTCGCCATCTATATTTTCTTATCTCCACCACCCCTATTTTCTATAACGTAAACTTTATCTTTGTTCACAACTCAATTATTCCATCGTAACGGAACATTAAACCTTTATCAGCCATCTATCTCGTCGACATAATCAGACACGCATCACATTTAAAGAGCCTTAGCCGCATTCATTTGGAAAACTGTCTGCGACAAACTATGAGTCAAGTCTAATCATCTGACCGTTAACTTTCCTTTTATGCTAATATAATGAAGAAGACGGATGAAAGGAGATTACATGTAGCAGAGATGAGGATGTTGAGATAAGTGTGTGGAGTGACAAGGATGGATAAAATTAGAAATGAGTATATTAGGGGAAGTTTGAAAGTTGCACCGGTGCAAGAAAAGCTCAGAGGAAATCGTCTAGCGTGGTATGGGCATGTAATGAGGAGGGATGAAAAGCATGTGACTAGAAAGGTGATGAATATAAGAGTTGACGGATATAAGGCAAGAGGAAGACCAAAGAAAAGATGGATAGATTGTGTGAAGGAGGATATGAGTGAAAAGGGAGTGAATAATCAGATGACGTCTGATAGGAGAGAATGGAAGCGAAAGACATTCTGCGCCAACCCCAAGTAATATGGGAACAGGGCAGGCAAAAGAAGAAGAATGAAACGAACTGAGTGACACACTCAGTTCGTTTCACTTTTCTAACGGAACTTTCTTAACATAATATTCAATTCAAAACTCAAACATTAAAGGAGTTCACCATTTAAAATTTTAGGTAACGATAGCTTTGCCCTTTCTAGTTATTTGTAAAGTTCTGTATCAATTTAATATTTGGTTTGTAAAGTTAGCATAAAGGGTGAAAATACATTAGCTTGAGATACTGAAATTATTCTCCATTAAGGCACTACAGCTTGTATTGAAAAATTTTAGGCTTCAACAAAGCCTTCGCTGTCTCATAAAACAATTTCTTTTGCAGTTGTGAGTGAGTGAGAATGAAAGTTACTTTGTTTTTTTTGTTAGGTACCCGCTATTTCTCCTCACCTACGCCCAGGCAATCAAATAACCCTAAAACAAAAACCGCTCATCCATCTGCTTCCTTCTAAACCTTTTGAAGAAACATTAATCAACGAATGACAATTATCTTTTTTTGCTAGCCGCTCGCTATCTCTTCTCACTTACGCCAAGGCAATCAAATAACCATAAAACAAAAACTGCTCATCCATCCGCTGCCTTCTGTAAACAATACCACGAATCTAATTTATTGTCGGCATCCAAGAAAGATCAATCAATCACTGGGACAAAGAGCGGACTCTGTTGGTGCCGAAGTTTTGCCGATTTTAGCTGATTAGACTATTTTGGCACACAAACGGTAAGGCGGCTTCCTGACGAATTGTCACTTAAGGGATTCTTGTTTGGACTAAGATTCATAACTAATTATGTTTTAGCCATGGGCTTTGTGTTGGTTGTGGATTGGAAAGAGGTCAAAGAAGAGGTCCTTTGTTTAGTGATCCTACTTACAGTAGAAGTAAGGAGGTAATTATTTTTATGGTTACTACTTTAAGTTATAATAATATATACACACAACACTATCTAGTCCCAAACATAGCATAACTTGTACTTTGAATACTAGACAATGGAAACACTAACAAAATTACGTAAAGTTAATGTTTGAAGTGGCTTAGTAATAAGGTCTTCCCAAAAAGTACTAGGCAGCCTATAATTTATAGACTACTTCATGCTTATGGCGATAATAAAACTACTTTCGGCTCACGTACATAATAATAATATATCAAGATATGATGAAAGTAAATGAATAACCTAAATTAGCTAACCTGTTTACAATTTAAGACAAAACGTATAATATGACTACGTACAACATATATGTACGTAAATTACTTTAAGCTAGTTAAAAAGCAGCAAAGTGCAAGACAAACAACGTCTTCTGTACGTGTATCTCTTTCACGTAACTAATTTGTTTCTTTAACAAAAAGCAAGTTTGTACTAGCTGTCACTGAGTACGGGCGTTGTTTTGAAACGTATGCTAATGTTATTATAGGTTTATTTTCAGCTCAGTGTTATTCCAGTCGTATTAGATTCCAGGACCCGTTTTCTAGTATACACACATAGATACATAGACTCAGACCTGTTTCCCGAAGAGGTAGGCAGAGACTACGGAACACCATTTGCAACGATACTGACATATCTCTCTTGCTTCATTCCTTCTCACTTTTCTAGTATAGTTAACCAGATACCTGACTACCGTCTTATATCTGCAACCCAGTGGGCTAGCAAGATTTTATGATTAGACTAGTATCAGAAACCAGTGACCGTGCTTCGGGGGGCAGGTAAAGTCTTCGATCCCGGTTTTTGTCTCGGGTCAAAAATCGTTTAAAATATCATCAATCATAATATAACTATTGAGCTAACTGTCTG
This sequence comes from Euclidia mi, assembly GCA_944739405.2. NCBI lineage: Eukaryota > Metazoa > Arthropoda > Insecta > Lepidoptera > Erebidae > Euclidia > Euclidia mi. The sequence continues at coordinate 31,788,982 of OX123191.2, forward strand.
CCCGCAATCACTGTCAGAGCTCTACGTGACTACCTGGACTAACACGTTTAGTATGACTCTGGTAGAACCTGGGAAGCATGGCTCAAATATTAATATTTACAATTTAAAACCGCACATTGGAATAGCAATGGAAATGGGCCGACACTTATTACGATTCACTTACTTCCTACTAGGCTATCATAGCTCATTAAATGATGTTCCATTCTACAGTCCAGCATAATATAGAACTGGAGCGTACAGATACGTCATCAGAACTACGTAGGCAAACTAAAACTTGCACTCGCAGGAACAACTTGGAACAATGTGCCTCACGCCTCGGGGCCGATGCCTCTTGATTGCACATAATCGTACAAACCAATTGATAGCTTTGACAACTTTATGTTTGAATGGGGACACGGTGTACATGGAGCATGTTTGATTATCACTAATTAGAAGCGAAATACGAGATCGCATTTGGTTAGAGTGAGGTGGAGGAATATGTTTTCGGTATGAATTTTTTGTTGTTATGTTTTCTTTATCGTTATTATATTTTTTGCTATGTCCGTGTGGCGACGGATTTAAATCCAATGTCACTACTCCATCTCACTCCACGGGTGTGGAAAGAAAATTCAAAAAGCGACCAAGTAAAATTCACGAAACAAATAGTATCTTGTGGAAGATACGGAAAACTCGACATCAAACCCTATGCCAACCTGTTTAAACATCTGTTCTAAGTACTACTGGCTTGGTATTTATTGTCTAAATGATAGAACATATGAAATTTTGTGAATTATAATGTTAGGTAAGTAAATCCGTTTCCACGTGAATAACGTTTTTAGTAGCAAATTGCAGAAGATGCAATGACGGCAATAACAATATAGTATTTTTTTACATTAATACTGCCCAGAAAAGAAGTGATAGCCCAGTGGAGATACCGAGGGACTGCCATGCAGAGGGTATCGGGTTCGAATCCAAGGCGCACACCAATGACTTTTCGAAGTTAAGTGTGTATTAAATTGTTAATTATGGCTTGCCCCGTGCCTCGGAGAGCACGTTAAACCGTCAGTGTCGTCTATCATGAAGATCTTCGACAGTCGTTATGGGGAGTCAGTTCCCTCTAATAAACTGATACTGGTCTAAACCGTGGAATATCACTATCCCTTTGGGTTGCGAAGGTCAGATGGCAGTCGCTTTGTGGAAAAGTTGATAGTCTGTCATATCAGGTTAGACCAGTAAGCGGACCTCGGGCTCCAAGGCGTTGACACGCCATGAATCTCATCATGCATCCAAGACTGACGTCTTGGATGCATGACGAGATTCAGTAAACGAATATATACATTTCATATACCTACACTTGTGTAGATTATCTTTCTTGGCAATGGCCAAGAAAGATAATAAAAGCCGGAAGTCATTACTCAGAAATAAGATAAAAGTAACAAAACAAAAGCTTAGTACAAAAAATAAAAATAAACTTATCGAGATGATCCATTTGTTTGCATCAACATGTTGCAATAAACAATAAACTTCGCTACTTAATTCTCGGATGACAATAAAAATACATGTTGAGATGTTTTTAAAAACTTGAATTTTCCAAAGCGTAAATTGTTCTGTTCGATTGGATGTAAGTTTATGGTTCATCGTACTTATTAGAAATTTATTTCTATCCCGCTTTATGATGTGGTTTTATCCCGTTTTCATTCTACGGTCTACAGGATATTAATGTACGTTTTATTCCAAACTGAGATAAAAATGTAGGACACATTATGAATAGTTCTGTAATTTTGAAAGTTGTATAAATATTGAGGCAGTGATAGCTGTGTGGAAAGACCGACAGACTACTCCACAGAGGGTCTCGGGCTCGAATCCACGGCACGCACCAATGACTTTTCGGAGTTAAGTGCGTATTAAATTGTTAATTATCGCTTGCTAATCTGTGAAGAAAAACATCGTGAGGAAACCTGCGTGTCTGAGAGTTCTCGGTCATGTTCTCGAGAGACGTGTGAAGTCTACCAACCCGCACTTGGCTAACGTGGTGGACTATGGCCTTACCCTTTTCATAGTGAGAAGAGGCCCGTGCCCAGCAGTGGGACAGTATAAAGGGCTGATGATGATAAATATTGAGTAAATAATTGTATTACCCGCTGACACCCGCGTAGAAATACAGTAGGATATAAAAAATACTTGAAACAATATTTTTTTGGATCATGTTATTATATGTGATGATCGAACCCACTTTCGGAACAGTTTTCGACATAGTAGTCGCTTACGCCACTACACTACTCATGCAGTCGACTTATTTATATTAAGGTCCTCGAATGTCGCGGAATGCCGCTATAACATGATTGACATAGCAACCCTTTGTACCATCTCGTACATTATTCTTGTAACTAACTGAATTACATACAAACATTGTAGTAAAGATCGTTCGAGATGGTACTTGTTTCTTTTAAGTGGCGGGCTACTGCGCTTCTGTAAAACTTTGGCTTTATCAAGCAATATGCTTTATAATAGCTTGTAATGTGTCTCGGAGAGCACGTTGAGCTGTCATGAATAGCTGTGACAGCCGTGATGAAGATTCAGTACTTCTACATGTAGATACTGATACTTGTCTAAGCTATGCGATGCCATGAAGGCGTTCTGCGAAAAAGCTAAATATTATTTCAGACCAGTTAGACTTGAAAGCCTGAGTTTCAAGGATGCACCCGATATAACACTACAACGTTAGAATGAGAGGAACGTAGTAATGCTATAAAAATACCGTAATAGAATATGGTCAAAGTTGAAAAATAATATGCAATTTAAATAAGATGAGTAAAATGGGTTCTGGTGAGCTTAGTTTCTGAACATATACATTTTTTCAACTGATTCTCCAAGTATCAACTTCCAATTAGTATTACGAATAATTATTTACATTATATCTTGTACAAAAAAAGTAAAAGCTTTCACAATATGAGCATGAACATTGAACAAGAATATTTAAACCACGACACATTTAATGTGCGGTCGACATTTAACCACAATTTAACGTCGCATGCTATCGACAAGTAACCTTGATGTCGTGTTGTTACCGCACAAAAGCCCTTAGAAGTGGCAAAGGACTTAAGACTGAGTAAATAAATTACCTATTAACCCAAAAACATAAAACCTTCCTTTCATCAACGCATAAAAAACGAACCAATAGGCCAAGTCTATTATAAGCCCAAATAGAAAATTTCCAGGAAAAGATAATTGAAATCCTTAGTACGCAGAGGCTCATAAAAACAAAAACTTCAATATATATATATATAAACACACTATATATATATATACAGTGTGTTTCATTACCCCCTGTCCGATCCCGAAAGGACATATTACTGGCTTGTCAGGCATACCAGTAAAATAATAAAAAAATCTAGCTCATCATAAAACATCACAATTTATTTTCTTAGCACAGTACTATGGAGAAACATTACCCCGAATTTGGGGAAAATTCTCTAAGCTATCAACACTCCCCTCAACAGATGATTCTATTAATTCTATTAAAATATCGTCGGCTTTCTGTCTTTGTTTATCGGCCGCTAAAAGCGAGCCGCCGCGCGCCGTACACAAAGGGACCGCTCTAGTGATGTTTACGATCAACAGATAATATCGATTTATTAAATTTTAACGTGACATGTTACAAACTGGTAACAATAGCCTAGTGGCAATACCAACGGACTGCCATGCAGAAGGTATCGGGTTTGATTCCACGGTGCGTATCAATAATAATAATAATACATAATAAGTAAGTAAGACTTTTCGAAGTTACGTGCGTAATAAATTGTAAATAAACGTTTGCCCCGTGTCTCGCAAGAGGATGTCAAACCATCGCGCGTTGGACCAACAGTCATGAAGATCCTTGACAGTCGTTACGGGGAGTCAGTACCCTCAAATAAACTGATACTGGTCTTAACCATGGAATACTTTATTGAATAACAGTACATAAAACATACAATTACACACAGCTAACATTTTAGGGGTTTACCTACCGATATTGTATCAGGTAAACAATAACATAAAATATCGATAAAAACATTACTCCAATGAATATCATTGGTTACATCTCTAATTATTTACCTATTTGATTTACGAATTATTAACAATTTGCCTACTTGACCACGCAGTCTTTCGCGAGCATTCTTTTTGATTAGACTTCCGGATCTCTTTAAATTGTGAAATAGTAAATTCTTTAGGTATGTCGTATTCAAACCCTGAATATTTTAACATGTTGATGTGTTTAGGTAAGAGCGAATATAATTATGCAGGAGCTCTTAGGGAGTACGAGGAACGGTATGTTAGACCACGGGGTCTACCCGTGCCGTCGGTACGCGCGTTTCAACCGATTACGGCTTCAGTGCGGTGCTCGCATCGTTGCAGCTTTTCAAAGTGGCAGGAGTGTTAAGCCCAGGAGTGTTAAATAGTGTGTGTTCAGAGATGGTGCAAAGGTGCCGTAAGTGTCTGGACGTGAGCGGAGGACATGCGGAGAATGGCCGTAGCAACTTACAGCAAGCTGATATTTTTATGAATTTAAGGTAGGCACCTACTTACGTAAGATTAAACCAATTAAAAAGTTGTTATTAACATAGGTAAGTACCGTCGCGTCATAGCCATAGCGCGACTTGGCTTGCCGATCGTAATAGGTCGGCAAATTTAGCAACGCTTGCAATCTCTTAGATGGGTGACCGTGTGTGACATTACATGAGAGCGCTACTGGGTTTCCGACGGAACGTAAATCCGAATCAAAGAATCGTTAGGCCATGTCGTAGGCCTTCGGGCAGTCTGAAAACACTCACACCAGAGTTGGCCACCCACTCGCACGAAACAAACAGACAACCTAAATACTGCGGTTTGTACGTGTAAAGGACGATGACTCGCGACGGCGGCTTTTGTCAAAGGAGGCGGTCGGCTGGCCTATGCGCTCAAAGGCGCCGCTTTTGAACTTTATGAACTTTAAGTAGATATCTAGCTATTACGATTTATGAGTCTTCAGTGTTGCCATGGATAATCTGATATGATATTATTTAAAATTAATTAAATTTACATGGGAAAATTTTATCTTATCTTTTACCTCATCATTTTACGCTACTCTACAACCCCTTCATTGATCGGACGGGGGGTTATGAAACACCCTGTATATATATATATATATATATATATATATATATACAGCTGTTAAGAGCTTACCCTTAACCCCTCCATTTGACGAATTGCGCGAGTTAAGATTAAGACAACTGGCTCGTCATGCTAAGAGGCGGACAAATTTGCAACAACTAAGATATTCTTGACTGTAATTAAAGGATGAGTCTCAAAATTTATGTCGTTAAATTTCAGTTGCTGACTTACACGGTCTTCATAAATAAGCTGCTGGCTTTCATTGGCTATCTAAAAGGCTTTTTTATCTACAAAATTTATTAAGGTTTCCAAATAGACCGGTACGAATGAAAAGCGTTGGGTATTTATTATAAAACCCTCTTCAGAGGCTTATTTTAGTATTTTTATCTCGGTCCCCTAATCGTGGTCCTTAATTTTGGGATCAATGGAGAAATGTGACTATAACGAAACAAAATGGTACTCTCAGGTAAATAGTTATTAAATAAGAATGTTCTACTTCTTGAACAGGCATTTCTTTTTCCTATGTCAGGTTGTACCCATGTTAGTTATAGGCGCGCACAAATTTCATGTGAGTTAAAAGAGGCCACTGAAGAATTGCGTTTCAATTTTACTATGGTTCTACAGTACATATATTATAGTAGAGTATCCTACAGAATCTTCAAGCCAAATAATTAATAACGATGATATAATAAGCTCCAAACTTAAAAGGCTCATATTGGGATCGGATTCAACATTTCCTATACACTCAATATAGCACAATACAGTTATTTAAATGCCGTCAAAGCTAAATCCAGTGTTGAAAACTATTTTCAAACACATTTCCTGCAAAATAAACATAACATTTCTATAATGGAGGCAACCAAGCGGCAGAGCTAGGAGGCATTCGTACCAGGTTATTTACAAGTAGTTAAGTCACTAACACGACTCAAATACTTACTTGTTTCCATACAATTTGTTCACAATTTACATTTATATTTAACAGAAAAAGAGCAATATAATTATTTTCAATATAAAATACATGTAGGCAATTTTAGTTGGTGTGTTAGGCCGGAGATTTGTCTCAATGGAGACATAGTTTATATGTATGTATTAGTTATTTGTACTGTTGCGTTCAAAGCGTATCTTGACTTGTCATTCGTAATAGGTCGGCATGGTTAAGGAACGTTCACAGAGGTCATCATTTGATTATAACAGAGCGCTACCGTACTTCGGAGAGAACATAAAGCCGACAGTCCCAATTCTTGTTTCAGTATAAGAATCGTTAGTATTTCTCCGACGTCTACGGGCGGTCTAAAAACTAATACACCAGAGTTGGCCATACATTTGTCAACATCAGCGTGACACGACCCTCATACAGAATAATAAGGAATATGCAATAAAATGTTTATAATAAATGACTTTCAGATGTTGAACATATTGACATGGGCAAATTTCGCCTCACTCCAATTTCTCTACTCTAATTTTTAAACAATTAACCATAATCGAAACGTCTACCGAACATGGACTGTAGCGTAATTTATTCATGTCGAAGAAACTAAAATATATGTAAACTGTTGCAAATAGAATAGTATTAATTTAATAGTATTTGTATTAAAAACTACTTAAATCATGAAAGAAATTGAGTGCTCTCTTTTTCAACCAACCGGAAATCGGAAATCGCTTAACCGCACCACTGCTAATGAAATAAACTAGTTCAACAGGTCTGTAAACTTATTTATCGACAACGACTGACATTAAATAAACCATCATTCTTTTTCATTCCTACGCCTTAATTTGTTATACTGATCAACTTTAATGAACACTTAATTCTGCCAATGGCGGACCGACGACCTGAAAAAGGTGCCCGGGGTGGACTGGATGCGGAAGGCCGAGGACCGTATACTGTGGCGTGTGTTGGTAGCGGCCAAATATGTCAAGCACTGCTATGAACTGCGATAGACTGATTGATTAAAATTCTGGCCGACAAAATGAAATCTATATGTTTTACAGACAGACTTTTGATCAGAATTTTTTATATTCATATTGCTTATTGGTAGCTAGTTTGCTCCAAATTTTATCAACATTTAATAGGTTTTATACTAGAGCAATAAAAATATCATGCAACCTCACAAAATATCTCTTTTTTTTTAAATAAAGTAATATTCAGTCCATACAAATCTTATTCCATAAAACGAAAGCTTTCAAATCTCTTTAGTCAAAGCTCCACACATACGTTTATTATCCTCCTACATTTGAAGACACGCGACATATTTCATAATTAATTCTTGTTCGAAGACAAACAAAGGACTCTGTATAAAACAATTCTAATAAAGCAACCAGCTTCAAAAATCATTGCAATTTAACTTCAAGATATTCCAATTTCCATTTCCAAACACAAAATTTTAAACAACTTCATTGCATTCGAATACAAATATATTCTCTTGCTGTAGCCATTTATCTCGGCTATTAGCTAACTAGTTTCGGAGTTAGCACTGGGCGTACTGACGAATCGCAAGCGTACAAAGTTGGTCTGCCAGTCTCCAATATCGTTAATTGAATTGTTCAGTACAATGGGAATATTGGTCGGTAAAAATTTGGAGGTTTCAATTTCGGACTGATGAAATCATCTTCTGATGCCTTTATTGTGTTTTTGTGTGTATTGGTCTGAATTTACAACATTTTTACAAATGCATTTTTTTTTATATCGTCACGCCTATTTGACCGAAGGGGTAGTATTTATAATATTACAGCCACATTTTTGCTTTTATGAATTTTGGGTCCCACGTAATGGGCCGCGAGCCTATTGCCGTTACAGGGCACGCCATTGCCAGACGCTGTGCTGCTGCTTAGAATTCGGTAAAAAATCAGTAACACTTTTGCCCAACCCGGGAATTGAACCCGTTGTGATCACAGAAGGCATTCCTTCTATTTTCTTCTGACACTTATGTGGTCTACTCCAGATCATGTAAAAGCGTTTTTAGCTTAGGTCTAGAACCTAAAATAATGTAAATAACTCACGGTGAATGAAAAAACAAGAAACTTTTATAGATATGTAAGTGAATCGAGTTTGGCCTTGCAGTGCTGTGGCATTTTGAGCGTGTCTATTTATTGTAATTTTTTTGCTTTGGACTGCAATATATACCACACTGTTTCTTCCTTTTTACAAGATTTGACCTAGTAGTCCGCTTCAAAAAATTGAAACGTGATGAGTGAATCTAGTAAAGTTTATGAATGAAGCTGAAAGCATCGACTGAGATTGTAACAAACGATCAATTTACAACTCTGCTTAATACTCTAAGTAATGGGATAAATTTACACACATACGCATAGATTACAATGTAGACAAAAATATTATTTAGTTTCCCTAAAACATATTACCAGTACAATAACGTCCGGTTTCAAACAATTATTGTGTTGGATTTCTTGAATTTAATTCAACTGGAATGTTTGAGTTGCGTTGAATTTCACTGTTTTCTTCTACAAAATGCTGTCCTAGTAAATGTTGAGCAGTACTTTTTATTCTTCGCCAGTTTCTATGCCTTCTGTTTGTGATTTAAGTTGAGATAGTTTAATTTTGGACCTAATTAGATACGGATCCTTGGGGAATCTTGACTGGAAAAGTTGCTTTTTTAACTAGACTTGTACTCAAACTTTTTGTTTGGCCTTTTGAAGCATTGTCTCGCTGTTTTAGCGTTAAATATCTGGAATACTTGTAAGGGAATCTGTTACAAACGTCAGAAATGTTTACTCACTGAACAAATAATTAAAAACTTATACATTATTAAAATTTTCCACGCCTTCGGATCTGATATGCCAACATTTAGCAAATTTGATATGTGGATTCGCTGAGCTGACGTTTTCCACCTATAAACTCACTATTCGCCAAATTTCATCTTTAATGATAAACTGTAACACGAAGATATACTACACTATGTGTTCGGGATGAACACAGGAAAATATGGTTTCTTGATAATATTGGTTTAATATTGGAAATAGGTTTACAATTGTAGTAGGGCCGTTTTGTTCGGTGGCTTTTGAATGTCTGTCCAGGTGAATATTGAGTGACGTATGTGGTGCGAATGTATGTATGTGTGCTGTGCGTGTGTATCGTTTATGAATGCGTGTTGTTATTGCTTGTAGAGTGTTTGGTAGCGGCGCGAACATCTTCCCCGGCGTGGAAAGGCTACAGGCCTTTCAAGGAGAGTCTCCATTTGGAAGGAGGTATACGCGGTTTATGGCTCTTCGCACGAGCCCTTGCGCAGTGGAGACGTGAGCAACACGAGGTAGACCATCAGCTCCAGGAAATAGCTTGGATATTCGTCCAAGGCGCCAACACATGGGGGGTGACGCGTCCTCCTTTATGAGCACTAAATCATTTAATTTTAGTGCAGCACACTGTGTACGCCACTTCGTGCGTTGTTGAAGTTCGGCAATGTACTCATTAGACCAGCGCTTCCAGAGCGGTAGCGGTCGAGGTGATTGACGTTGGCTGCAAGAAGATACGGAGATGGAAGCGAGGTAAGTGGTCTGCCGATCAGAAAGTGTCCCGGGGTAAGAGGAGTATAGTCATTGGGTGAAAGGCTGAGAGGACAAAGGGGGCGGCTGTTCAGAATCGCTTCTATTTGGGCAAATAAAGAAGATAGCTCCTCAAAGGTAAGGAGAGTGTTTTAGAGAATTTTTTTACGTGGAACTAAGCACTCTTGACTCCAGCCTCCCAGAGGCCGCCAAAGTGAGGAGCGTATGCTGGTGAGAAGCGAAATTCAATGCCCTGGACAGCTGCAAAATCAAGGATAACATTCCTATTACAATATAAGAAATTATTGTTATCTTTAGCTGCTGCAACAAAATTTCTACCATTGTCACAGTAAACAGTTTTACAAATTCCCCGGCGAGCAATAAATCTTTTTAGGGTTAATAAAAACGCATCCTTAGATAGGTCGCTTACCGCTTCTAAATTAACGCATTTATAGCGGAAGCAAATAAATGTGCACATGTAGCATTTCGTTATTTACAACCTCGTCCTTTCCGATCTGTTATTAGAAATGGTCCGGTAAAGTCGATGCCTACGGTGTGGAAAGGAAAGTCTGGCTCTACGCGTTTAGAAGGTAGGCTACCCATCATTTGGTTCATGGTCTTCCCTCTATAGCGACGACATATGAGGCATTCGCGATATATACGCGTCTAGCCAGGTTGCGACCACCTATAGGCCAGTAGCGCTCCCTTACTGAAGCCAGCAAAAGTTGAGGGCCGGCATGAAAGAGACGGTGATGCTCGTACTGAAATATTAATTTCGTTAGATGATTATTAGCCTTTAAAACAATGGGATGTTTTTTATCGTAGGGATAGTTTGAGGTGTCGATACGACCACTGACCCTGAGAATGCCTTTTGAATCTATAAAAGGGTTGAGAGAGGTTAGCGTGGCGTCAGCTTTTAAATGTTTATTGTTGGTTAAATATTCAATTTCTTTCATGAATGACTCTTTTTGTGACATTTTTATTAGGTGAGTCATAGCATGCTCTCTTTCGTCCGTGGATAGGGGACCTAATTATTTGTTCCTAGGGAATTTTACATTATGAATAAATCTTAGTAATCTAGCTACTACATTTTGTATAAATGAAAGTTTGGAGTATTTTTCAATGTTAATAAATTTGTCACTACATGGTAGTGCAGTCTCCCCAACAAAAGCGGGATGCGCTTTCATCTCAGGTAAGTCAACTGCAAGCGAAGGTTCTGTAGGCCAATGACATTCGGGTTTCGAAAGGAAGTCAGGTCCATACCACCATAAGGGACAGTTTACCTGGTCCGGATTTACTCCTCGAGACACGAGATCCGCTGGATTCATAGAGGTAGGTACATGACGCCAGCTAGAAGGGTCGGTTATGTCATTGATAGCGGCAACTCTATTTGAGACAAAGGTTTTTGCCTTACTTGGTAACCTAAGCCAGCTGAGGACGACAGTTGCGTCAGTCCAGTATACTTGACGACTGATTGGGCATCTTAGAGCTTGCATGACGTTTTTGGCAAGTTGAGCGCCTAACAGAGCAGCGCAAAGTTCCAAGCGCGGAATAGTAGTAGTTTTATTGGGGCTACTCGCGACTTGGCGCATATTAGAGAGACGTTGCTCTTACCATTAGCGTCAAGGGATTTTAGATAAATTGTAGTCCCAAAAGCTCATTGAAATGCATCGGTAAAACAATGTAGTTCTATTATGGAGAAATTGTTAATTATAATACATCTAGGTATCTTTAGGGAACAAAGCTCTGAAACCTGTTCTGTAAATTTTAGCCAAGATTTCTTAATTTCTTGGGGTACTGGTTCGTCCCAGTTTAAGGCTCCATAACTCTTGGAGGATTATTTTAGGCTTGATCGTGCATAAAGACAACAGAGCAAGTGAATCAAAGACCTTAAACGTCGATGAAAGAATCGATCGCTTCGTTACGACATTTGGGTGAGAATATTGGATATCGAAATGAAATACATCAGACGATGGAGTCGACCTTGAAAACAGGATGATGTGGAAGATAATAGGCATTTTTAGATTTATTTGACGTTACTTTAGTTAGGTGACCGAGAGCCTCATACTCATGTATGAAGTCGGTGTATGCTTGTTTGGTTTCAGGTTGCTTACGGAAACGAGCTTCTAAACTCAGAAGACGCTTCTTGGCTAAGCCATAGGAATCTCCTAAAACAATTGGTCCCTCGCGGAGAGGTAGAGCGACAAAAATTACCATCAGGGGTTCGTGTAATGTTAGCTAGGAAGTGCCGCTCACAAAGCCTTTCTTCTTTGCTGAGAGCTTTTGTTTGTGGGAAATTCTCAAGTTCCCAGAACTTTGACAGTTCATCATTTAGGTTTGGAGATGATTGTTCATTTGTTAGAAAATTACACATTATCCTTTTAGAGGCTTGACAGGCTTTGAGTTGAATATGGGTATAAATTTCTGACCGTAATTACAACGAGGCTTGGAAAATTCTATGTGAGCGCTATGACAACAAACGTCAATTAATAAACAACCATTTAACGTCATTATTTAACATCGAATCTGTACGTGAGACAGACAAGTCACTTCGGTTTATTATTGACCACGTCACAAAGAACCTTCGAGCTCTCAACAGCCTAGGTTTACCCACCGATAAATGGGATGTTCTTATTATTTATATCGTAGCGGGTAAATTAGATAATACCACTTACTTTAAGTGGGAAGAAAATAGGAATCACTTACCTGACATACCTACCTTAAAGCAGTTTTTCTCCTTTTTGAAAAACCGTGCTGACGTTCTAGAAACCTCATTCAATAGGTCTAAGCAAGATAAATCTGAAAAATCTAAATATAACTACAATCATAACCAAAAGGGTCAAACTAAAGCCTTAGTAACTACTTCTTCAAGGGAGAATCGTACTTCCTCTCAAACTAGCTCTTCACTGCATTGCGTAGCATGCAATGGTTAGCATTATTTGCACCAATGCAACGCTTTTAAAGGCCAATCAGTAGAAGATAGAATTAATTTTATTTATTCTCACAATTTATGTCAAAACTGTCTTCGTAGTGGGCATAAGCTACAGCAATGCAAGCTACCAGGTACTTGTCGAATCTGTAAGAAGCGACACAATTCTTTGCTTCATAAATCGGAGGAGCCTGAAAATAAAAACAATGAGTCTATTTCTATGTCAGCCATATCTTCCCCTGAAGTATTATTGTGTACCGCCAAGGTTCAGTTAACTAATCCTATAACTAAGGACACTGCCACAGTGCGTGCCCTCTTAGACAGTGGGAGTCAGTCTACTTTTATAACTGAAGCTGTAAGGCAGAAGTTAAAGCTCTCTCCCCAGTCGTCTAATACCGAAGTAGTAGGTATTGGCAACACACCTCTAAAATTAAATGTCCAACGTTGTTCAGTACAACTAACATCCAAGGACAAGGCATTTAACGTTTTAATGTCTTGTCTCATCTTACCCACTATTTCAGGGAACATACCTAAGGTCGCTCTTGATATAAGGCACCTCAACTTATCCCACTTTGAGTTAGCGGATCCTAATTTTAATGAACCTTCTCCAATAGATATGCTGATCGGAGCGGATCTCTTCTGGGACTTAATAGGTTCAGAACAACATTCCCTAGAGCCGAAAAATCCTATTTTACGAACCTCTAAGCTTGGTTGGCTTATTTCCCGACCCATATTCAACTCAAAGCCTGTCAAAGGCTCTAAAAGGATAATGTGTAATTTTCTAACAAATAAACAATCATCTCCAAACCTACATGATGAACTGTCAAAGTTCTGGGAACTTGAGAATTTCCCACAAACAAAAGCTCTCAGCAAAGAAGAAAGGCTTTGTGAGCGGCACTACCTAGCTAACATTACACGAACCCCTGATGGTAATTTTTGTCGCTCTACCTCTCCGCGAGGGACCAATTGTTTTAGGAGATTCCTATGGCTTAGCCAAGAAGCGTCTTCTGAGTTTAGAAGCTCGTTTCCGTAAGCAACCTGAAACCAAACAAGCATACACCGACTTCATACATGAGTATGAGGCTCTCGGTCACCTAACTAAAGTAACGTCAAATAAATCTAAAAATGCTTATTATCTTCCACATCATCCTGTTTTGAAGGTAGACTCCATCGTCTGATGTATTTAATTTCGATGTCCAATATTCTCACCCAAATGTCCTAACGAAGCGATCGATTCTTTCATCGACGTTTAAGATCTTTGATCCACTTGGTCTGTTGTCTTTATGCACGATCAAGTTATGCAGCCTTAAAGTAGACTGGGACGAACCAGTATCCCAAGAAATTAAGAAATCTTGACTAAAATTTACAGAACAGCTTTCAGAGCTTTGTTCCCTAAAGATACCTAGATGTATTATAATTAACAATTTCTCCATAATAGAACTACATTGTTTTACCGATGCATCTCAACGAGCTTTTGGGACTACAATTTATCTAAAATCCCTTGACGCTAATGGTAAGAGCAACGTCTCTCTAGTATGCGCCAAGTCGCGAGTACCCCAATAAAACCTACTACTATTCCGCGCTTGGAACTTTGCGCTGCTCTGTTAGGCGCTCAACTTGCCAACACCGTCATGCAAGCTCTAAGATGCCCAATCAGTCGTCAAGTATACAGGACTGACTCAACTGTCGTCCTCGGCTGGCTTAGGTCCCCCTGTAAGGCTAAAACCTTTGTCGCAAATAGAGTTGCCGCTATCAATGACATAACCGACCCTTCTAGCTGGCGTCATGTACCTACCTCTATGAATCCAGCGGATCTCGTGTCTCGAGGAGTAAATTCGGACCTGGTAAACTCTCCCTTATGGTGGTATGGACCTGACTTCCTTTCGTAACCCGAATGTCATTGGCCTACAGAACCTTTGCTTGCAGTTGACTTACCTGAAATGAAAGCGCATCCCGTTTTTGTTGGGGAGACTGCACTACCATGTAGTGACAAATTTATTAACATTGAAAAATACTCCAAACTTTTATTAATACAAAATGTAGTAGCTAGATTACTAAGATTTATTCATCATGTAAAATTTCCTAGGAACAAATTATTAGGTCCCCTATCCACGGACGAAAGAGAGCATGCTATGACTCACCTAATAAAAATGTCACAAAAAGAGTCATTCATGAAAGAAATAGAATATTTCGTCGTCATCAGCCCTTAACAGTCCACTGCTGGACTAGGCCTCTCCTTTGAAAGGAGGAATTGGCCTACTATACCACGCTGGCCAAACGGGTTGGTATAGGGTTTATATCAAGTTTTCCTTCTCTTACAGTGCTGTTCTCTGCGTAATATGCTCCCTCTGTCGGCTCTTACGACACCCATGGGATGATATGGGGTGGTGAAAATTCGTATTCTTAATCCGTCACCACACGGAATAGAATATTTAACCAACAATAAACCTTTAAAAGCTGACGCCACGCTAACCTCTCTCAACCCTTTTATAGATTCAAAAGGCATTCTCAGAGTCGGTGGTCGTATCGACACCTCTAACTATCCCTACGATAAAAAACATCCCATTGTTTTAAAGGCTAACAATCATCTAACGAAACTAACATTTCAGTACGAGTATCACCGTCTCTTTCATGCCGGCTCTCAACTTTTACTGGCTTCAATAAGGGGGCGCTACTGGCCTATAGGTGGTCGCAACCTGGCTAGACGCGTATGTAGCGAATGCCTCATATGTCGTCGCTATAGAGGGAAGACCATGAACCAAATGATGGGTAGCCTACCTTCTGAACGCGTAGAGCCAGACTTTCCTTTCCACACCGTAGGCATCGACTTTGCCGGACCATTTCTAATAACATATCGGAAAGGACGAGGTTGTAAAATAACGAAATGCTACATGTGCATATTTATTTGCTTCCGCTATAAATGCGTTCATTTAAAAGCGGTAAGCGACCTATCTGAGGATGCATTTTTATTAACCCTAAAAAGATTTATTGCTCGCCGAGGAATTTGCAAAACTATTTACTGTGACAATGGTAGAAATTTTGTTGCAGCAGCTAAAGATAACAATAATTTCTTATATTGTAATAGGAATGCTATCCTTGATTTTGCAGCTGTCCAGGGCATTGAATTTCGCTTCTCACCAGCATACGCTCCTCGCTTTGGCGGCCTCTGGGAGGCTGGAGTCAAGAGTGCTAAGTTCCACGTAAACAAAATTCTCAAAAATACTCACCTTAACTTTGAGGAGCATTACCTTACATTCGCACCACATACGTCACTCAACATTCACCTTGACAGACATTCAAAAGCCACCGAACAAAACGGCCCTACTACAATTGTAAACCTATTTCCAATATTAAACCAATATTATCAAGAAACCATCTTTTCCTGTGTTCAACCCGAACATAAGTTCATAAGCCACTTATGTTCGGGATGAACACAGGAAAAGATGGTTTCTTGATAATATTGGTTTAATATTGGAAATAGGGTTACAATAATTGTAGTAGGTACATATAGTATGCGTATAGCGAATGTATGTATGTGTGCTGTGCGTGTGTAGCGTTTATGAATGCGTGTTGTTATTGCTTGTGGAGTGTTTGGTAGCGGCGCGGACGTCTTCCCCGGCGTTGAAAGGCTACAGGCCTTTCAAGGAGAGTCTCCATTTGGAAGGAGGCATAGGCGGTTGATGGCTCTTCGCACGAGCCCCTGCGCAGTGGAGACGTCAGCAACACGGGGTAGACCATCAGCTCCAGGAAATAGCTTGGATACTCATCCAAGGCGCCAACACATGGGGGTGACGCGTCCTCCTTTATGAGCACTAAATCATTTAGTTTAAGTGCAGCACACTGTGTACGCCACTTCGTTCGTTGTGGAGGTTCGGCAATGTACTCATTAGACGGAACGCGCCTACAATCCAGCGGGAACTTTAGCAAGCTGCAACGTGCGCAAACGGATTGATCCATCAACGAGGAACAAACTCCCTAAAGACCCAAATAGAAGGGGTAACTAAGGTAGGATAGATAAAGGAACGGGCTCACAGTATAATCAGGCAGGCCTGGCGATGTGTCTGGAACTCTGGAGTATCCTCTTGCGGTCGTTCCTCGTTGATGGATCAATCTGTTTGCGCACGTCGCAGCTAGTTGAATTGCCCGCTGGATTGTAGACGCGTTCCCGACGAATAAACAGGAGTTCACGTAGTCACGACGTAGTTTCTATAGCCATGGCGAATTATTCCTAGGCGTTTTACAAGAAAACTGCAACTTCTTCTATAGTGTTGTTACGTTGCGTTGACCTCTGGGTGTCCTTGGCTCGGCGGTCGGCGGTGTATAATGATTGTATAATTTCTTCGTAATCCAAATTCTGCAAGTCCTGTCACGGTCGCCACTTATGTTCGGGATGAACACAGGAAAAGATGGTTTCTTGATAATATTGGTTTAATATTGGAAATAGGTTTACAGTTGTAGTCAGGCCGTTTTGTTCGGTGGCTTTTGAATATCTGTCTAGATGAATGTTGAGTGCGTGTGTAGCGTTTATGAATGCGTGTTGTTATTACTTGTGGAGTGTTTGATAGCGGCGCGAACACTATGACTATATACTAACGACAAGACGCTCGCACACACACATACGTCGTCTACGCACGGACGCGTCATCGAGTCAAGCGAGACACCGGCGGCAGGGCGCCCGGTAGTGGGAGAACCGGCTATATAAGCCAAGCACGGCCGAACATTGTCGTCATCGACGACACCAGCGACGACTGGCCGTCACTACATCGGCTATGTCGTCGCCTCATCAACACCCCAGCTCCCGTGCGCCCGCTGCTACACACCGACGGGATGCCGAGATACAAAGCAGCAGACCGCGCGGCCATACTCGCTGGACACTTGGAGAGCGTGTTCGCGCCGAACCCGACTGCTGACACGGAACACACCGTAGCAGTTGGGAAACACCTTCGAGACTACTTCGCTACGCCGATAGCTCCTGAAGAGGACCCCATTTATTTCTCCCCTGGCATGGTGCAACGTGTCATTCGGCAGACCCAGCCCCGGAAGGCTCCTGGGGTGGATGGGATACCGAACGCAGCGCTGTGCCGCCTGCCGCTCCGTACCGTGGCAGCGCTGGCGCGCCTGTTTACGGGGATCGTCCGCACAGGCGTCTTCCCCACCTGTTGGAAAGAGGGGCGGATAATCATGTTGCCCAAGTCAGGCAAGAACACCATGGAGCCTGAGAGCTATCATCACTACCAGCATCAACGCCTACCACGCCGCCTCTAAGATGCAGCGCATCCTCGATCTACTACCCCGCTGGCTATCGCAATGGCGACTGTCGGTGAACGTGGGTAAGTAACAGGCGATTTTATTTAGCTCCAAAAGAGACCATCCACTGCCACTCCAACTACAGGACGGGTTCATCCCGTGGACGAGGACGGTGAAGTACCTGGGGGTCACTCTCGACCGTCTACTCACCCTTGAGTCGCACGTCCGCCAAGTCGTCGCGCAGGTCCGCACTATGAGGGCGCTACTGCGTCCAGTGCTCCGCTCCAGACTCCCGCTACGCATCAAGCTGGGGGTAAACAAAACGTATGTACGCTCCCGGCTCACCTACGCCACCCCCGCCTGGTTCGCGCTTACGAGCGAGACGAACAAGGCCGCCTCGGCGCGCAGCAATCACTCACGCTGCGCGCCATCGTCGGTGCCCCCCGCACCGTACGTAACGCCGTGATCCAGCGGGACACACGAATGGAGAGCCTGGACGCCTACATCCGCCGTCTGTGCGTGGGGATGTTCGAGCGAGGCGACGCCTCGGCCTGGGACCACGTCCGAGACCTGGCCCCCTGGCACGCTCGCCCCACGGACAAGAAGAAGCTGCCGCGAGACCTGCTCATCAGCCCCGACGACTCTGAGGACACTACGGTCACCCCCAAGTAACCGCCACCTCTAACCGGGTAGAACCCACATTACCCCACTGTTGCAGGTGACCGCCCCTTTCCGCGCGACATCTGTGCGTATGACCTCGCATACGTGCATCATGTGCGCGCGCGGACGACCACCGCAACAGCGGCCGCCTACACTACACACACGACAAAGACGCCACTACATTACCACCATCAACACTAACATACCTCACAGAGGCCGCACGTAAGCCGCCGTCCGCGTCGCTGGCTACACGGAGCTGGGCCTTCCCCGGTTCGCCGGGGGTCTCACCTGGCTCGTGCTGACCGCCCGGACGGCGTGAAGTGTGCACGGCCCTGTGAAACAAAACAAATTGTTTACGACTACGACACCGTAGGGCATATAGCCCGCCCCAACTTCATCATCATCATCAGCCCTTTATACTGTCCCACTGTTGGGCACGGGCCTCTTCTCACTATGAGAAGGGTAAGGCCATAGTCCACCACGCTGGCCAAGTGCGGGTTGGCAGACTTCACATGTCTTTCGAGAACATTATGGAGAACTCTCAGACATGCAGGTTTCCTCACGATGTTTTCCTTCACCGATTAGCAAGCAGTAATTAACAATTTAATACGCACTTAACTCCGAAAAGTCATTGGTGCGTGCCATGGATTCGAACCCGAGACCCTCTGCGCAGCAGTCTGTCGGTCTCTCCACTCAGCTATCGCTGCTATACTACCTGTCCAACTACCTGCCCTTTATTGAAGGGGCAGCGCCCAGAAACCACTGGAGAAGGGCACAGGCCCTGTACTAGCCTCCGCCAACCCTCTAGGGGGTTGCGTGAAGACCCGACTGTGTGGCATTGTCGTCACTTAGCTAGCGACCGACTAGAGCGATAGCCACCTGCAGTCCTCTAGCTTGGTCGGGGTCATTAGAGAGCGGCAGCCACTTGCAGCCAGTTCTAATCCCAGTTAAGGTTACGAGTGCGATAGCCACCTGCAGTCCAGTCTTCCACCTCTAGCCTAGGTCACCTATGTATATGCCTATATATTCTGTATGTCAACAATTGATTGAGTTGTCAATACACGTAAGTTGTTCATAGATTGGCGTTTTACTTCTACCCGCCCTTACATTTGGCGCCCAACTAAAAGTACCTACAAATGAGCAACAAAGACGAAGAAAGTAAATTTGTGAGGGTTGATGAAGACTTATGACGGCGATACAAATGACTCAAGAACAATTCA
Organism: Euclidia mi; assembly: GCA_944739405.2. Lineage (NCBI taxonomy): Eukaryota > Metazoa > Arthropoda > Insecta > Lepidoptera > Erebidae > Euclidia > Euclidia mi. The sequence goes on from OX123191.2 coordinate 31,808,641, forward strand.
GTCAATTGTTAAGTCAGATATCGACTACAAGCACGATGTGGAATATAAATTTTACTCGGTGCACGCTTCCATTTGATGGAGAACGAAGTCGTAGCGCAGCTTTAATGCAGGTGGAGGGCGAAAATGAGCACCCCATAGAATATGCAAGTCGATTGTTAAGCGCAGCAGAGCGCAATTATAATACAGTTACTGAAAAGGAAGCTTTAGCAATAGTAGGGGCTCTATCAAGGTTTAGGATATATTATCCGCTTGACCGCGCACAAGTGACTATTCTCCCTTTTTCGAAATTCCGTAGACCGCGCACAAGTGACTATTTTCCCTTTTTGGTTACAGCGCTATACTCGGTCTGAATTTACTGTTTCTTTCTATTACGTAATGTTTTAAATTCTTTTTCTCTGTTCTATTCAAATCATTGAACATTTCTTCATGCTATAAATACGAAGCGAGTCTTAAAATCGTTAACCTGGAACGAAAAAATAATATCAAATGCCACTCTTTGTTTCGCGCGCTCCGTGATTACGTGCTTATCGTGTGCGTGTAATTAAATATTTTTATACTATGATACATGTTTTTTTTATTTAATTCGGTGTAGATAGAATCCCTCTACAGTGAAAACTCATAAAATATGTATGTCATCGATTTACTTTTTAAAATAATCCTGTTTAAAATACACAAAGTGTTTTTTTCAACGATATTCAATGTTCGCTGCTAAGTATAATAAATTAGAAAGTAAATATCAACAAAGAATTCATACGACAACAACTGGCGAGCGGCGGCGCGACATTTTGTTTAGAACGTGAGTAGTCGAGTGAATTCGGCGAATTGGCGCTAGCGGTCAAGCGGTTAAATAGAAGGCACAAAATTCTCAACTATAACAAATCACCCTGAGCTCAACATTGTGGAACGTAAGAACAGAGACTTAAAAAGCCAAATTGCTGTAGCTGTTCAGAATAAACATGATCAATGGCCAGACACTTTGAATGCCATAAGATTTGCGATGAATTCAGCATTTAATGAAAGTACAGGCTTTTCAGCAGCTTATGTTACATTTGGAAGAGAAATGAGAAGTCCTTTTGAAATATCACATAACTTCAGAGTAAATTGTAGAATCAGATAACTTAATACCCGAAATTACACCATATCTGCAACGTCTTGCTACAGACTTACTACGGAATTCTATATTCGAAATAAAGATAGATCTGTAGATTTTAGATTCGTTTTTGACAGTTTTTGACATAAGCTCCATACAAAATATGTCAAACACGAATCCAAAATCTACAGATCTATCTATAGTTCGAATATTGAAAATGGCCGTTAATGATAGCAAAAAATAATGTTGAAATAATGCAAGCTAAGAATAGAGTCAGATCAAATAAGAAACGACTTCCAGACCCTAGATACGATATTGGAGATCTGGTACTGGTTGAAACACACCCAATCAGTAACCAAGAAAGACAATTTTCAGCCAAATTTGCACCGCGAAGAGATGGACCATATCAAATTATTAAGAAACATGGAAGTTCCATTTATGAAGTTGCTAACATAAATGACCCAAAAATTTCTGTTGGCAAATATTATACATCTGCCATAGTAAAGTTTGAAAAACGGGATGAGGCAACTCCTACCCCTGTGTTGCCTTTCCGAGAGGACGACCAAGAAAGGATCCAGCAAATTAATCCTGGTACTCTTACGGGACGTCAGCGAGTATCAGAGGGGGAGATTGTAACACTACGACTATATTCTAACGACAAGACGCTCGCACACACACATACGTCGTCTACGCACGGACGCGTCATCGAGTCAAGCGAGACACCGGCGGCGGGGCGCCCGGTAGTGGGAGAACCGGCTATATAAGCCCAGCACGGCTGATCATTGTCGTCTACGACCGATACCCGACTGAGTCCAATCGCTTCACTATGCGCTCTCTACAGCGTGACGTCAAGTCGCGTATTAAAGAGATGCGTAACTCTCGATGGGAAACTACACTTAGCGAGCTAGAACCCACTCACCTCGCCTTCTGGCAGCTATCTCGTTCGCTCTCTAAAGATGTCACCAAGACCTTTTTACCACCTCTAAACAGGCCTAATGGTCCACCGGCCGAGGACGGGGACAAGACAGAATGCCTGGCAGACAGCCTGGAGCAACAATGTACGCCGAGCACGTCACACATTGACACAGACCACCTAATAGAGGTAGATAGCGAGGTGGAGCGTCGAGCCTCTCTCACGTCGCCACCTCGTCCCCTGACAGACAGACATGACGTAATAGGAGACGACGATGACGAGCAACACATACCCCTAGCCAGCCCCGATGAGGTTAGGATGATCATTAAGGGTTTACACCCCCGTAAAGTTCCCGGCTCGGACGGCATAACAAACAGGGTCATTAAAATGTTCCCCTTAGCTTTCATAGTCATTTTGACTACTATATATAACGCCGCAATTAACAACAATATATTTCCACATCAGTGGAAAGAAGCCGTGGTAATAGAAATCCACAAACCCGGCAAGCCTAGATCCGAGCCTAGTAGTTATCGTCCTATCAGTCTGCTTAAAGGTTTAGGGAAAGTTTACGAGCGGCTTTTATATGTTAGGCTGAAAGCATACGCTGATGCATCGCTCTTGGTCCCTCACGAACAGTTTGGGTTCCGAACCCGCCACTCGTGCGTACAACAGGTTCACCGTATCGTTGAGTATATCAGCGTGCGGTTGCAGCGTAATTTATTCACCGGCGTTGTTTTCTTCGACGTAGCGAAAGCTTTCGACAAAGTGTGGCACAACGGCTTGATTTACAAGCTTTTCACTATGGGAGAGCCTCACAAGCTCGTGCTCATCATACGAGACTATCTGTCGGATAGAAGCTTTTGGTACCGCGTTGAAGGCACGCTCTCTTCGAGTCACGCCATCCGCGCCGGTGTCCCTCAGGGGTCAGTGCTCTCGCCTCTCTTGTATTCATTGTTTACCGCTGATATACCGATGCATCGGCTAGTGCAGATAGCACTTTTTGCAGACGACACAGCCATCTATTACGCAGGCGCAGACCCTGGCGCAGTCAGTAGGAAGCTCCAATCCGCAGCCAACGCCCTAGGCGCGTGGTTCCGGAGATGGCGGATAGAGGTCAATCCCGAGAAGAGTCAGGCGGTGCTTTTCCATCGGAGAGCCCCTCACCTGTACCCTCCGGGTGCGACCCCACAAATAAGGATGTTTGGGTCCCCTATTCAATGGACTAGGGAAGCCAAATATCTAGGTGTGATTCTTGATGATCAACTATCGTTCCGCTCACACATTACGAAGGCTCGCAATAGAGCCTCCTTTGTGCTTGGGCGCTTACATAGCTTAGTCAACGCTAGATCTAAACTATCGCTTAAGAACAAGATTAAGTTATGCACATCGTGTATTAGGCCTATAATGACATACGCTAGTGTAGTTTTCGCACACACTAGGCCACACAGGATCCATAGGCTACAAACACTTCAGAATAAGTTCATGCGGCGAGCTACGGGCGCACCGTGGTACGTACGTAACGAGGAGTTACATGTAGACTTACAACTGCCGACCATCAGGCAATTCATGAAACAGTGCTCCCGTAGCTACTTTAACTCTGCTTCGACACACCCCAACCCACTATTGGTTGCGGCGTTAAACTATACACCACCTAGGATTTCTAAGATTAGGAGACCTAGGCACGTATTAGACGAACCTGACAATAACACTACACTTGCTCAAATCAGAGCACACACGGCTCGCGAAGCCATACAACTTCGACCGCGGTTCCGTACTCGCCGACGAGGCCGGAATACGCGACGCGCTAACGTTAATACCGCGGGACACCTCAGTCCCGCATTGCCGGCAGCGCCCCAAGCCGAGGTCCGTGGGAGTCCACCCTTGGGGAGTCAAAACGCTGTCTAGTATACTTTAACGGGTTGGGAGCCTTCTGCGGTCACCCATAGTCCGCGTAAAGTTGTCAAGGCCATCAGCGGCCAACAACTAGTCCACACACACAAAAAAAACATTGTCGTCACTTAGGTAGCAACCGACTAGAGCGATAGCCACCTGCAGTCCTCTAGCTTGGTCGGGGTCATTAGAGTTTGGCAGACACTTGCAGCCAGTTCTAATCCCAGTTGAGGTTACGAGTGCGATAGCCACCTGCAGTCCACTCATCCACCTTTAGCCTAGGTCACCTAAGTATATGCCTATGTGTATATTCTGTATGGCAACAATTGATTGAGTTGTATTGACAACTAACGTAAAACGCCAATCTATGAACAACTTACGTGTATTGACACGTATGTTGTTCATAGATTGGCGTTTTATTTTTACCCGCCCTTACAAAACTAGTATAACTAGTTTTTTGTCTAACGATCACTAGTTCACAAATGTACCAAGCGTTTGAGTGACGATTAGCTCATACAAATTAATTAAGCAGGTCTTATCGCGTAAACTTAACTTATTTAAGATATAAATACCTATTTGTTTCCAACGTTTCAATCTTACCCCCCGCACCTACTTACTTTTTGAAGTTTGTGGTGCATGGTGAAGGAAAAGTGGTTAGGAAACCTGCATGTCTGAGAGTTTTCCATAATAGGCTCAAAAGACATGTAAAGTTTGCCAACCAATTGCCCAGCATGATGGACTATGGCCTTAGGGTACGTCCGCACAGGCAGGCGGCTTGCTTAGCGCCAAGAGCCTAGCTAGTCACCAAGCGACTAGCTTAGTAAAACGAACGTACGAAAATGTTCGGGACCGGCCGCACTGCACGCTTGGCGCCTAGCTAGTTGCCTAGCTAATCGCTTAGCGTCTATCTAAGTAAACAAACGTGTTGGTATTTTGTCACTAAGCGCGAGGCAATTAAAGATTAAAAAATGGATGAAATATAAATTGCTTCAGTTTCTAAAAGAGAACCTCTGTAAAATTCAGCTACTGAACTCCATAAAAAGACAGTCGCAACAATTTTACAATTGTGTATGCAGAACATTTTAATCTCTCCATTACTTGATCGTGGCTTATTTATGTGATGAGCCCAAAATGATGGATAAGACTATGAAATGGTATATTAAAAGACGAATATTCTAGAAAGCAGATTTAAAACTATTTTTGAAAGTTAAGCTCGTCAACATAACTTGTCCGCACGACAAGCAAATGACCAAGGCACCTAGCGACCAGCCACGCAAACCTCCTCTGCGGCCACTGAGTATCCTAGCAAGTAGCTAGAATGCAAGCCACTAGGCTCTAGGTGCTAAGCAAGCCACCTGCCTGTGCAGACGTAGCCTTAGTCTATGTCCGCGCAGGTAGGCGGCTTGCTTAGCGCTTAGAGCCTAGCTAGTCAACAAGCGACTAGCTTAGTAAAACGAACGGTCGAAAATGTTTGAAACCGGCCGCGCTGCACGTTTGGCGCCTAGTTAATTGCCTAGCTAGTCGCTTAGCGTCTATCTAAGTAATCAAAAGTGTTGTTTTTTTGTCACTAGGCGCGAGGCAATTATAGAATAAAAAACGGATGAAATATGAATTGCATCAGTTAGCTACTAAAGTCCATAAAAATAGAGTCGTAACAATTTTACAATTGTTTACAGAACATTTGAACCTCCCCATTACTTGACTGATGCTTATTTATGCCGTGAGCTCAAAATGATGGATAGGACTGTGAAATGTATAATCTCGTCAACACGACTTGTCCGCAAGACAAGCAAATGCCCAATGCGCCTACCGATCCACCACGCAAACCTCCTCTCAGTGCGGCCACCGAGTATCCTAGCAAGTAGCCAGAATGCAAGCCACTAGGCTCTAGGCGCTAAGGAAGCCACCTGTATGTGCGGACGAAGCCTTACCGTTTTCATAATGAAAAGACAGCTATGGAACAGTTTACTCACAAGGCTAACGGTGACGACAATGATCGATTCATCGATCTTTAGCCAACATTTTTTTGGGTCCTGTAGCCAAAACTGGCAAAATACGTAACCCACATAGATTCGCTTGCTTGTTGTGTATCTGTTTGTCTGTCCGTACGTATGAGACAGCTACTTTATTCTAAAACTATTGAGAATATAGATTTGAAATTTTGTAGGAAGATGTGTTCTGTGCGCCGCTTCACTATAAAATTATTACACGAAAGTAAAAAAATAAGGAGGGCTCTCCATACATGGAACTGACTTGATAATATTTTATTTCATAAATTTCTCAAATAATGAATGACTTTAACTTTGAATTATAATAACGCAGTTTGTTCTTATTGTGTACTTAAGTTGCCTCGAAATCATCATCATACACAGCTCGACGTCCGTGTGGTGACGGATTAAGAATACGGAATGTCACCACCCCATATCATCCCATGTGTTCACGCCTGAACATAAGAACTTTCTAGAGCCTGCCCCGGAGAGGCGCTAGAATGTTCACGCCGGAACATGACCTTCCTGAAGCCTATCCCGGAGAGACGCCAGAATGTTCAAACATGAACATGACATTCTTGGCATTCCAACACACATCCAACTTATCACCGAGGAAGATGCGTGATATTTTAAGATCATGTAATTTATCACGTACGGCGGTCGGCTCAGACATGCTGCATCGGCACAATACACCGACGGCACACAACTAAATACGTGTATATGTGTACATAGAATAAGTTTAGTATATAAGATTATAGTTTTAAGAAATAAACCAGTCATTAGCTCACTCCCGGCTTTGACTCATACCCTGCCCCTCACCTCTCACTGCGGCCAAGACACCCTTAGCCGTCACCATGATTGGTCTTGTGAGTCTGCTCGACCGGCAGTGAGAAAACCCACTTCACTACACCCTAATCCTACCCACTTTCCGTCTGTCGCCTTAGGTCTCCCGGCGACAGATATCCCGGCCTAGGGATCCCAGGGACTGCTAGGGAACTAGGGATTAGGGTTGTATACGCGACAGTCTGTGTGACCACAGTGTACACGGCCTCGCTATACACTATACCTAACAGGGCTAGGGTAGACTAGGGAGTTAGGTTAGAGTTAGATCTAAAATAGGGATAGGTATATCATAAGATAGGTTAGGCTAGATATAGGAACCAGTAGGCTTAAATTAGGATCAGTCTAGGTTTAGGTACGTGCAAGCTTAGGGCAATACTTTAGAGCTATCGAAGGTTAGGCCCTAACTTGTCCACCATGGGTGTCGTAAGAGCCGACAGACGAAGCATAGTATGCAGAGAACAGCACTGTAAGAGAAGGAAAACTTGATACAAACCCTATTCTAACCCATTTGGCCAGCGCGGTATAGTAGGCCAATTCCTCCTTTCATAGGAGAGGCCTAGTCCAGCAGTGGACTGTTAAAGGCTGATGATGATGATCTTGAATATGAATGCAAGGTAGTAAAGAAGTGAGTATAATGGTGGGCTACAATATTTTTTTAAAACGGTTCACACTATTCCTAGATTTCACCCGTGGCTCCACCGCTCGCGTGAATTGTATAACTAAACCTGTCCCAGGAATGACACTAGCTATTGGTGGAAACCATAAAAAAATCGTTTCGGTACTTTTTGAGTTTATCGCGTTTATACAGACCGACAGGACGCGGCATGAAATAAAAAAAAAACATACAGTTTGACTCACCACTATTTTGATATACATGACATACAACTACATGACTGCATCAAGCTTACTGACCGCATCAAAAACTCAATACTACGTTCCAAAACACAAATCATCGATGTAGGCCACTCAGCTGCCAAACTGAAATGGACTTGGGCCGGCCTCGTTAGCCGTATGCCAACACCGCTATGGGTGGGCACAACCACAAGGTTGATGCTCAATAGCAGGAAACGGCAACAAGGAAGGCCTAGGAGAAGATGGCTCGATGAATTGGACGCCTTTAGGAAGGATTGGCAAGAGCTCGCGTCTGATCGCGACAAGTGGAAGATGAAAGGGGAGGCCTTTGCCCAGCAGTGGGACATAAATTAGGCTTCTAATAATAATAAAATACATGTATATTATATTACATATTTATTACGGTTTTATATGACGTTTGCACGGGCTAGTTTATTAACAAAACTGTTTTAAGCCGCTCAGTAACCAGTTTTTAGCGCTGAAGATTTTCATTTGAATTCTTTACCGCGAAATCAAGTTGTTTATTTACAATTACACCAACAGTGCAAAAAAATATTTTGAACTCAGTATTTACGTAACTAAGCAGCAATAGCTTAATAAAAGTCCCGAGTTCGACCTTTCGGTGCAAAAATCTGGGCCTTGGTCTTATTTATATCTACCGGGTATATGTAAGGCATATCTTTATTATGAATTGGTTTGTACTTTTGTCATTCAATGAAATTATTTACGCCGGCCTTTTCAGCAAATGGCGGTACGTATACTCTGCATGCCTTAGAAAAACAGGCGTGAACTATTTATCTTTAGGGATATATGCCACGGACCGAGTTTGTTTCGAGTATCCGATATTTCGGCATTATTGCAAGCGCCATGATTGCGGATGTACTGAAGTAGTGAGGCTGGATGAATGTTACGAACAAGTAAGTATATATGAAGAAAGTTGAGAATGATGGAATTTCGAACTCGTAGTGACCACGAAAATTCAAATGCTTGTTGATTCATTCGTAGCAACATAAAAATTGTGTGCTATCTTAAACAAATGGTCAGATAATCGCATTCTTATTCCAAGTAAATATCGAGCAGCAATGGAGCTCTATAGACGTTGCTCTTATCATTAGCGTCAAGGGATTTTAGATAAATTGTAGTCCCAAAAGCTCATTGAAATGCATCGGTAAAACAATGTAGTTCTATTATGGAGAAATTGTTAATTATAATACATCTAGGTATCTTTAGGGAACAAAGCTCTGAAACCTGTTCTGTAAATTTTAGCCAAGATTTCTTAATTTCTTGGGGTACTTGTTCGTCCCAGTTTAAGGCTCCATAACTCTTGGAGGATTATTTTAGGCTTGATCGTGCATAAAGACAACAGAGCAAGTGAATCAAAGACCTTAAACGTCGATGAAAGAATCGATCGCTTCGTTACGACATTTGGGTGAGAATATTGGATATCGAAATGAAATACATCAGACGATGGAGTCGACCTTGAAAACAGGATGATGTGGAAGATAATAGGCATTTTTAGATTTATTTGACGTTACTTTAGTTAGGTGACCGAGAGCCTCATACTCATGTATGAAGTCGGTGTATGCTTGTTTGGTTTCAGGTTGCTTACGGAAACGAGCTTCTAAACTCAGAAGACGCTTCTTGGCTAAGCCATAGGAATCTCCTAAAACAATTGGTCCCTCGCGGAGAGGTAGAGCGACAAAAATTACCATCAGGGGTTCGTGTAATGTTAGCTAGGAAGTGCCGCTCACAAAGCCTTTCTTCTTTGCTGAGAGCTTTTGTTTGTGGGAAATTCTCAAGTTCCCAGAACTTTAACAGTTCATCATTTAGGTTTGGAGATGATTGTTCATTTGTTAGAAAATTACACATTATCCTTTTAGAGGCTTGACAGGCTTTGAGTTGAATATGGGTATAAATTTCTGACCGTAATTACAACGAGGCTTGGAAAATTCTATGTGAGCGCTATGACAACAAACGTCAATTAATAAACAACCATTTAACGTCATTATTTAACATCGAATCTGTACGTGAGACAGACAAGTCACTTCGGTTTATTATTGACCACGTCACAAAGAACCTTCGAGCTCTCAACAGCCTAGGTTTACCCACCGATAAATGGGATGTTCTTATTATTTATATCGTAGCGGGTAAATTAGATAATACCACTTACTTTAAGTGGGAAGAAAATAGGAATCACTTACCTGACATACCTACCTTAAAGCAGTTTTTCTCCTTTTTGAAAAACCGTGCTGACGTTCTAGAAACCTCATTCAATAGGTCTAAGCAAGATAAATCTGAAAAATCTAAATATAACTACAATCATAACCAAAAGGGTCAAACTAAAGCCTTAGTAACTACTTCTTCAAGGGAGAATCGTACTTCCTCTCAAACTAGCTCTTCACTGCATTGCGTAGCATGCAATGGTTAGCATTATTTGCACCAATGCAACGCTTTTAAAGGCCAATCAGTAGAAGATAGAATTAATTTTATTTATTCTCACAATTTATGTCAAAACTGTCTTCGTAGTGGGCATAAGCTACAGCAATGCAAGCTACCAGGTACTTGTCGAATCTGTAAGAAGCGACACAATTCTTTGCTTCATAAATCGGAGGAGCCTGAAAATAAAAACAATGAGTCTATTTCTATGTCAGCCATATCTTCCCCTGAAGTATTATTGTGTACCGCCAAGGTTCAGTTAACTAATCCTATAACTAAGGACACTGCCACAGTGCGTGCCCTCTTAGACAGTGGGAGTCAGTCTACTTTTATAACTGAAGCTGTAAGGCAGAAGTTAAAGCTCTCTCCCCAGTCGTCTAATACCGAAGTAGTAGGTATTGGCAACACACCTCTAAAATTAAATGTCCAACGTTGTTCAGTACAACTAACATCCAAGGACAAGGCATTTAACGTTTTAATGTCTTGTCTCATCTTACCCACTATTTCAGGGAACATACCTAAGGTCGCTCTTGATATAAGGCACCTCAACTTATCCGACTTTGAGTTAGCGGATCCTAATTTTAATGAACCTTCTCCAATAGATATGCTGATCGGAGCGGATCTCTTCTGGGACTTAATAGGTTCAGAACAACATTCCCTAGAGCCGAAAAATCCTATTTTACGAACCTCTAAGCTTGGTTGGCTTATTTCCGGACCCATATTCAACTCAAAGCCTGTCAAAGGCTCTAAAAGGATAATGTGTAATTTTCTAACAAATAAACAATCATCTCCAAACCTACATGATGAACTGTCAAAGTTCTGGGAACTTGAGAATTTCCCACAAACAAAAGCTCTCAGCAAAGAAGAAAGGCTTTGTGAGCGGCACTACCTAGCTAACATTACACGAACCCCTGATGGTAATTTTTGTCGCTCTACCTCTCCGCGAGGGACCAATTGTTTTAGGAGATTCCTATGGCTTAGCCAAGAAGCGTCTTCTGAGTTTAGAAGCTCGTTTCCGTAAGCAACCTGAAACCAAACAAGCATACACCGACTTCATACATGAGTATGAGGCTCTCGGTCACCTAACTAAAGTAACGTCAAATAAATCTAAAAATGCTTATTATCTTCCACATCATCCTGTTTTGAAGGTAGACTCCATCGTCTGATGTATTTAATTTCGATGTCCAATATTCTCACCCAAATGTCCTAACGAAGCGATCGATTCTTTCATCGACGTTTAAGATCTTTGATCCACTTGGTCTGTTGTCTTTATGCACGATCAAGTTATGCAGCCTTAAAGTAGACTGGGACGAACCAGT